>APFE030653123.1:28697-50182 GCA_000404065.3 Pinus taeda
AATCCCTCTATTGTTATTTTTGTGGCTTTATATTATTATTGTTAGGTCAGCTAGATTATATTGTGACTCCTTAGAATCCTATATATAGAAAGGAGGTGTTGTCATTTGAATCATCCAAGAATTGTTCATTTATGAAATGTAAAGGAGGTTACCCCTTCGAAGAGGCTGAATTCTAAGGCGTTGATCTATCTTTTCTATCTTTTCTTGAGCTGGTTTCATAACATTGATGGTGTGTTGTTGCTTTGCCTCTACATATATTCTGTAAAGCGGGACAAGTAGGAGAAGAGTGGAAAGTTCTATCAAGGGAGAAAGGAAACAAGCAAGGAGCCAAGTGGAAGATACAAGTTGGTGCTCTATTCTTCTCTCTTATCTATCATACATAAAAGAAATCTTGAAGCACTTTGAATTTTTTGTTTCTAATATAGCTACCTATCTTAGTGGGACTAACAAATCAAAAAGACACTAATTTTCCCTGAAACAAAATGGTGACCATACTGGGGAACGAATAGTTTGTTTGTATATTATTGTTGTTTGCTTTATAAACTACAGACGGAGCCTGAAGTTAAGCCAACTAGCCTTAACTGCTCTTGCTATGCAAGTGCAAAGTAGATCAACGCTGCTTCAGTCAATCTCTAGGTTGGTTTATGAATTGAACATCTTACTTGTAAACATTCTAAGTGCCCTTGTGGTAGCTCATTAACCTCATATGATCATACCCCTATAGTTTGTTTTTACTATCTATCATAGCTCAACGTAAATCACTGAACTTAGCTGCAAATTTTGAGCAAAAACCAAGCTCAGTTTCGTTCTCTGGTCCATTGCACTGTCTCTAACTGGCAGTTTGGATGCATCGCACCTCCCGTCTGTTGCAGGTGAGATGCATCCTTGTTTCCCTTAAGGACAGGTGCGATGACTGAATGATACTATTTCCCTCTCTGGAATTTGGTTTTTTCTTCCTTGTTTTTAGCTATATTCAGTAGTTTTGATGCTTATGATTAGTATATCAATGTTGAAGCCTCCTTCCTTCACATTATTCAGCCTCCATTGATTAGGATTTGTGAATGTTTTTTTTATGTATTTTTCATCATTTACAGTCCTCCTTTGTCAAAAGTAGCTTAATCGAATTGTCGTTTTTGATGAAAAGAAGTGTCGCAACTGTTGTTTTGAGTAAAAAAGAAGAGTGTTGTAAATTCTTCCTCTTCTAGATAGTCGATGTACTTTTTCCATTGTATTTGAATTGAATTATCAATATTTGAAGTGTCGAAAGCAGTTTTCCATTCGAAATTGAAAGTGTCATCTTAGTCTTCCTTTCATTTTGAAAAGAAATTGTTGAAGTGTCGCTTTGAAGAAAATAGTTTAGATCTGTACTTGGTTTTCCTTTATAGCATTCTCACATTAAGGAAATAGAAAAACAAATACATGAATGTGCATTTGCATTTATACTGCATGCAGAAAATGATCTAGGAAAAGTGCATTTAGTGTGTGCTCTCTGCTCTCTGTTGAAAGAATCATACTCTTCTTTCCTTAGCTAGGATTTTCATTGCTAAAAGAAAACAAACAACTGTTTATCATTTTAGATTGCATATTTAGGAATTTTACATCTACAACATGTGATGAACCTTGAAAGACAAACTTCTAAAAATATAAACTCTAAAATAAACCTCAATGAACATCAAAATGCTTTGGAACCTAACGCACAACATCTAGAAGTCTAGGCTAGATACATCTTTCGATGTCATAAAACCTGGTAACTATCATTTTCATCGAAGGTTGGGTGATTCCTCCTCTTTGATACGACAAGTGCCAGTACAAACCTGTGCTCCCCGTACCGTCGAGTATATATTGGGAGACCGTAATAAGATGATATCCTTTATCCTTATGAAGCTGTGTCTGCTGCCCTATCAATCACAATGCACCGAACACAACATTTGGGAAGATTGACTATCGTACGTAAAATCCTTGCTAATTTCTCTTTAATTTACCACCAAGATGTATATTGCATTTTTGCAATTGGTTTGGTAATCCCTTTGTCTACATTTTTAGAGAAGTCACTTTCATTCCTTTTCGACTCCTTAAAGGAAAAGGTCCATCTAAGCACTTGTCACTTTAGGTTCATTAAAAATTGAAGGCAACTAGAGTCATCTTTAGCTTTTTCTTGACTCCTAAAAATTGAAAAATTAAAGTTGTGTCAAAGTGTTATAAAATTTATTTAATTTGGAATAACATCCCTATTCTTTCGTTGATCTTAGGTTGAGGTAATGGAGTCCACCAATAAAGGATTTCCCCTTGGGGGGAATCCTAGTCCTTTCTCTTCTTGGGGAGATATTGGTGCTCCATATATGGCTATGTTGTCCCTTCCAGGAATCACAATTGGCCTACCAGTATGGCTATTCTCAACCTCTGTCGTTCAAAACACCGTAATTCCTCAGCGATCGAATCAACAACCAGATGATACTGGAGTTTCTCCCTCACCTTATACTTCATTTGTTTCTCCCTCTCCTTCTTCCTCTTTTCTTGGTGAAGCTAGTGATACTAAAAACCAAGTAACTAAGAAGAAGAAGAAAGGGAAGGAGAAGAAGAAGAAGAAGTCAGTCAAGCAAAGGGGCAACCATGCATCGTCTAGTGAAAATCCAATCACCAAACCTTCCAAACCCAAATCTCCATGCATAATTTGCAAAGGAAACCACTTTCATCGAGATTTTCCTTACATTCTGCGGATCTTGAGAGACTAGTCTCCCCGCTTGCACCATCTGGTGTTATCAACCTCTATCGATCATGTTGAGAACACACCATCGACTAGTGAAAATGAAGTCAATGGACAAAAAGGAAGATTCAGATTTCCTTGTAGGTTGTGTGAAGGAGATCATGCCCTTCACCATTGTCCTTTTTTGGACAAAGCTAAAAGTGCCTTGGATAATCATCCTGCTTCACTACAGCAACTTCCGCCAGGATACAAGAAACTCTTGCCAAGAGCATCACTATTTGAAAATCCGATTGACATACCTCAGTTGTTGGTCGAAGCACCTTTCATTGAAGATAAACCCTCTAAGTGCATACCGAACCAAAGTCAACAGGTCGAGATGGCAGCCAACCCAGTCTTGCCTTCAAAAGGTCCACCTTCAGATGATACAATTTCCAAAGAGAATGGGAATGACACCATTCAAATTCTTTTTGTTAACACAGAGTCTGATGAACATGAGGAAAATCTACCCATTCCTTTTTGCCAGGAGGGAAGTTCCCCATTTCAAGAGATTCACCCAGCCGTTTATTCGGTCCCCCCTCCAAGAAATTTAGTCATTTCCTTCGATTGGAATCTACTAGTGGGCGCCTTCCATCTAATGTACCATTCTGAATCATAGTACAAGTTTACAAAATGATCATGTCTAGAACTATCATAGATGAAGGGGCTTCCGTGAGTATCCTTTCCTCAACTTCTTAGAAAGCGCTTGGTTCACCATCACTTCTGCCTGAGAATCGAAATTTGTCAGGCTTCAACAAAGGAACCAGTTGACCGTTAGGGATCCTTCCAAATTTTCCTATAACTCTGAGAAAGAAAACCATTCACTTGAATGTGATGGTAGTCCAAGGGCCACTAGATTACAATCTACTCCATGGGCATGACTACATTTACAGCATGGGAGCTATTTTTTCCACACTCTTTTGAGTGATGTGTTTCCTGCATGAAGCCAGAATGGTGCAGCTTGTCAACCAGCTTTCATTTCCAGGTTCGAACAGAGCTACGAGTCAAATGCCATCCCTAAATGGTCTCTTTGTGTGAATAATGTCTCTTCAACCTCTAGTTCATCCACCTAATTACCGCAAGTAATTCGGTAAATGCAACAAAGCTCAGTGGGCATGCACCCTGGTCTGCTTCGACAGGTGAACCCAGCTGAAAAAACAAATTTCCTTGTAGGTTATATGACTAGTCTAAAATGCCATCTCCCTGTAGGATATGGGATCAGTCTGAAACATTTATCTCCTCACACGTTAAGTGATTGGAAGCTCACACCATTCACCTTTGTCTATTTCGATGGACAGAGTCAAGGAAGTGTCTTTTCTGCTTCGTAGACAGGACAATCCTGCTTAAATACAGGAACTTCCATAAGGTAACTTGGAAATTCTTGTTTTCCCAACCCCTGGGGGCATGAAAACCTTTTTTATGCAAGTGAAAAGTGACCAGTTTAACTCTAACCTCATAGTGTTTTAGCCTAACTTGTAGTTCAACTTCTTATGTTAGGTGAATGGTCTAATCCACTATTCACCTTTGTTGGTGGCACGCAGTCAAAGCAAAGGAAATGTTTTATCTAAACTATCCTACCTAACATCAGTAGTTCATCAACTGTTAGTGTAGTTAGTTCTTTAGTTTGGTCGTTTCTAGCCTACATACAAAACGCAATAAGAAAAGTGGCACATGGGGCAAGCTCACTAAAAAATGAACCTACTAATGAGAGACATCTTTAAAGATGACTGGAATGAGCAATGTTACTACAGGGTTCAAGCTTGTTAAAAAATAAAACCGCCACAGAGCATAGTTTCTAATGATTCAAGCTCATTAAAAAATGAATCCACCCTTGGTAAATAACCTTTGTGATTGCATTGCTATTAGGTTTTGGAGCCTTGGTTGTGTTCTTACCGTCACCTCCATTCTTTTAGTTGATCATACGTCTCCACTTGGTTGTTTACACTTTTGAGGAATAGCTGCGATGAGTGATCCTATTAGCCACCCTTGTTACACTACCATGTTTGAGAAGTTCCAAACTTACCTAGAACCAGCAACTACTTGAAAACATCACTCGTTCCTAAAAAACGAGTCTCTTTTAAGCTCTTTTTAGACTCGTAAAATATGAAAAGATTGTTGAGCTACTGGCCTTTCCAGCTCATTAAAGTAAATGGAAGTGCCATACCTCCTCTACATTTTAATATTTTTGGACCTGAGGGATCATTCCACAAAAATATCGGGTGCTTGTCTTTTTCAGCTCACTAAATCTATCGAAAAGTCTTCCCTTTCATATTATTTTATACTTTTTCAGACTTAAGGGATTATGCCATGAAAAAGGACTGCTGAAATTTCCTTTTTGTCCCTTTTCAAACTCTCTAAACATGAAAATGACCAAGTTATCTTTGTAGTTAAACTCGTTAAACAATAGCGACAAACTTGTCCATCCAAACAAGAGCGAGTTTCACTGTCGCTAGGCTCACTAAAACATAGTGACAAGATTGCCCGAAGGGAAAATTATAGAACAAGCATATGTTATCCTCCTCAAGTTTGACAAAAATAAAGAGGTACTGGTCAGCAATGACTAGGGAAAAAGGGAAGAAAACTTGAAGAACTTCATTGGTAGCAAGTCGCTCTTGAACATGACACTTTCACTCCATCACCACGATTGAGTCGAGTTGGGTTATTCTATTCACCGATCACATCACCATTGGTCCTCTGTACCATCCATTTTTGGGGTTAATGCTAACAATCCATCTCAGTGTCACTAATATGTTCAAGAGAATTCATTCAGAGAATTCACCAACCCAGCTAACACCTCATCCACTACAATACCTTCACCCTCCATTTTTCATGGCTGCCATTCATGAACCTTGTATCATCAGATTGTTTTCACCTCCAAAAAATCATTTGCTTCATTTCATGTTGTAGATGTGGGACTCATTAAGGCCCTCCTATGATGAGTCACTTCTTGTTGACATCAGCTCATTATCCAAGACGTTGACTTAGGAACAACCCTTTCAGTACTTTGAAGCTTGCATGCCTCAATGGCAAGCTTCTCACTTCTGGCGACAAGTTTACATGAATGGCCTTCGACCAAAATATTTTGTGTGGTGTTCAACATCAGATCCTATATTCATGCCACGTGAATTGTACTGTGGTACCTTGAGGGTCATTATCATTATCAGTGATTCCTCTCGCACCTTTTAACAGCTTACATCAGTGGCTGGTAATCAGGTGATGTCTTTCCATGTTCGACTTCAGAACATCTTTTCACATGGATCGACTTATACATCAAGCGAAAATTGAACAAGTTTGAAGACCTCGAATCTAGTTTCATCCATCCAGGCTGCAATATATTCAGGAAGATAAAGACATCAAATGTACACAGTAGCTACACAGATGATCATCCAACCTAAGGGATGATGGCTCTACAAGAATCACTATTTTGCAACAGTATATGATTATATGTCCTAGGTACATGAAAATGAATTTATAAAGCTGAGCATGGGAATTCCTGCCTCAGCTAGATCATGAAATAATATGAATATAATGTATTGTATTGTATTTTATGCAAGTCAACTTCCAGTTCGAAAAACCTCAAATCCTCATGATAAATCATTTCACCTGACATTAGAAGATTTACGACATCATGCTTTAGCGGCAACTGTTATAAAAATATTTCGTTACTGCAACCCCAATCACATATATCAATAAACCAAGGGCTCTTAAACCCCTAAAAGTGTTGTTTCACACCCTAAAGGATCATGGTCAACTGATTACATCATTTCCCAGAAGTTCCACTTGAAAAACAACTTAGAATTGGCCAAAACTAGACCATACAGACTGCTCTATGCTTAGGGTGTGATGTATACTGGCTGCTACACTAGCCAAATGCGATGCATATTGAAAGAGCCTTCTATGGGGTGCGATGGGCGAGATTAGACAAATGGCAGGGACAATTTGCTAAGTGGAAACCTAGAGAATCTTCTAGAAAACTTCTCATATGACACTTGCCTCTCTGAATTTGCCCAGGGATGAGTAAGAGATCATGAAATCTCCAAGTGGAACCAAGAACTATCAGTGAAATGACACTAATCAAAAACCCAGAAGTTGACTCACCCCTCTACAAATATCTATAAATGGATCCCCAATCTGAGAGACTTAGAGGCTAGAATTTTGTAATTTGTAAGGAAGTGTTGTTGGTTTCTCTCTGAGAATAGACATTGTATTGTTGGGAGATCTTGCTTTTCATGAGATGAAGAGGGATTTCATGCTAGGAGGATGATGCTGGATCAGATAGCTGGGTTGTAATCCTCTCTTCTACTTCTACTATCAATGAAGTTCTTTGAGTTTTCCTCCATATAGTTGTGTGTTTGTAAATCTTGTTATTTGTGGATGCAATTGTATGGTTAACGTATTTCTGATTCTACATTGTTTATGACATCATAGATCTTGATGCTTTGATGGTGTGTTGTTACATTGCCTCTATAGATATTCTCTAAAGCAGGACAAGTAGGAGAAGAGTGGCAAGTTCTATCAAGGGAGAGAGGAAACAAGCAAGGAGCCAAGCAGAAGATACAAGTTGGTGCTCTCTACTTCTCTCTTATCAATCATACATAAAGGAAATCTTGAAGCACTTTGAATTGTTTTTTTCTAAGATAGCTACCTGTCTTAGTGGGACTAGCAGATCAAAAAGGCACTAGTTTTCCCAGAAACACTCCCCTTCCAAAGAACAAGGAAAGATTAGAATTTGCATTTATAAAATGAAAAGATAAAAAACATAGTTCTTTTTATTTCTTAATTAGCACATGCATGCAGTAGTTAATACTCCCTAGATCATATTCCATGCTTAGTTAGTTTAAATCATCACATATGATAAATAGGGTTGAGTTAGGTTTCTTTTACATTTAGTTCATGATATTTATGCAATTAGAACATGTTTCTTTCCTTATACTTAATTTCTTGCAATAGGTTAGGGTTTCCATTTCAAGTTTCATTTCCTACAATTAGTTTAGTATTTGATTTCATTACATGCACTCCATTACATCATGACAGCAAAGGAAGGACACATTGTATGATGCACATATATTGTTGATACCTCTTAATTTTGTACGAACCACAGTTTGATAATTAAAATCGGTAGCCTTGGGAGTTGCAACATTCTTGTTGTAATATTGAGGCTCATCACTTGTCACTTGTAGGTATGTTGATGTTCTTGGTACTTGAAAAGGAGTTCTAGGTGTATGGAATAGTGTTTCAAAGTTGTCATGTTATCCACTACTCATATCTGAAGACGAGTTGCAAATGGTGTTGTAGAACAAGGTGTTGAAGTGCATACTATGTGCAGATAACTAGTTGAGGATAGCTTGTTGAGGTGAATAGAGGTTGTGGAGTTAGTTTTAAGGCTTTTCATGGCTTGGATAATCTTTAGAGATCCTAGAGATGTTGATCAAGAAGTTGGAGGCAGTTCTAAGTTGAAATTTTTGGGTTTTGGCCATCCTATGCCCCAATTTCATGGAGCTAAGCTTGTGCATGCATTTGAAGGGCTCCAACTGCATGGAACGTGGCTTATTCATATGGTTACAACCCAAAATGAGTAGAATTGTGCATGTGTTCCTAGTTTTGAGTGGAAATTCCTCTAGATTCCTTGTGTGTCTGAGTTATTTCACGAACCCACTCCAAGGTAATTACTTGTAATTTTATAAAGAATCTTCTATTTACTTAATCAACAGCAAAAACAAGTGTTTGAAGTGTTAACACATTGATCAAGTGAGTAGTGGAGAAGATGGAGAAATTGTTTAAATAGATGAGAAGCTCTATCATTTTTGGGTTATAAAGTGCACATATTAGAGAGTTGAGTTATGTGTAGAGATAATAGGTTAAGTACCCACAACAATATAATATTCAAAAGAAAATGATAGTATTCAGAATGAAGGAAGATGCATGGACATGCCAACTTTGGTGATTGAGTGGCATAGTTTGATTTTTTGGTAATGATAGAATTTCAAGCAACTGTAGTAGAGATAAATTCGAGCCATATTGTGTTGATTAAAGCTTAATAGCTGACAAAAGTTTAGAGCATGTTACTATTGCAAAGTTTTATATCTTGATGATAGATGAGATGAGGAGAGCATAGCTCCTTGGTTATATGACTAATTTATTTGTGTTTACATGGGTAGAGAATTGTCATACATGGTTCTAGTAGTGTTTCATGTTTTATATGGATACTTTAGATTGAATGATAGATTTTTTCATGTAGATTATTTGTAGCTAATGTATTGTGGTAGTGTGAGTTGAGGATGGTGTATGGATGTAAGAGAGAGATATGTACTAATTTGATTTTCAACTAATGTATTTGCAAATTTGTTGATGGTCCAATGATTGATTTTTTGTTTGAGAAGAAAGTGTTGTCTTGTATTGAGATTTTTTTATTACTTGTAAAAAATTTGTTGTTGTGTTGTTCTTGTTGAGCAACTCCAAGGTTTCAGTTTGAAAATCCATGAAATGTGAACTAGATAGAAGAGTGGAGCGGTGGTTTTGGTAAAACAAGTATTGAGAACATATTTATTCATAAGTCCAATAGGATTTTGGTGAGGCTCATTGGTTGTGGAGGCTTCCAAAGGATGGTAGTCTATAGTCATGAGATGGAGATCAGAGCTTCTTTTAGATATTTTCCATTTGCATTCTCTATGTAATGATTTTCTTGACAGCTAATAAAATATATTGAGCAGCGCAACAACAAAAAGGGTTGTTTTTTACCCAAAGGAGGTTTTCCACCAAATATCCTGTGTTCCTATGTGATGTGATGATTTGTGTCTCATTATGCATGTTTTCTTCATATGTTATGGATCTCATGTGATCATTCTTGTTGAATTTTCATTTTCATATCGATTACTTATTTGTTAAAATATGAATTGATTAATATATTGGAGAAAGTGTTTTAAATTTGTTTGAATGTTATCACTACTTATTCACGCCCCCTGCCCTCAGTAGCGTCCCTCATTCCAACAATTGGTATCATAGCCTGGTTCCTTCTAGTGCATATTCACTGTTGGAATTTAGATCATGGGTAACCAAGGAATATTTGCAGTAGATGGAGTTCCTCTTCTACATTGATCAAATTATGTGCCTTGGAAGGTGAGATTTGAAGCATACCTTTTAACTAAAGATGTGAATATTTTTCTCTCAATTAAATATGGTACATAGGATGAATTTAATGAAGAAGCTAAGAAGATCACTTTAAAGGGATTATCAAATCATGATGTAGCTAAAGTGATACATTGTAACACTGAAAAATAAATCATGGACAAGTGGCATAGTTTGTATGGAAGAAAAGGCTTTCAATTTTCAGAAATTATTAAAGAACCCCATCGCATTTCTGAGGAGAAGAAGGATGTTATAGAAGACTCCACATTCTTGGCATTATAAAATCCTGTCTTCTCTGAAGGAGATAGTGAGAGAAGCCATCAAAGTAATGACATGAAAATCATTAATCTAAAGATACAACATGAGGAAGTCATCAACGAAAATAATAATTTGTCAATTTAGTTGCAATACTGGTAATCCTATTGTGAAATACTAGAACAGGAATTAGCCCCTTTGATATGTGAGCTTGAAAAGGAAAATAATCAGCTATCCCAGTATCAAAAGTTGGAAAAAAAAAGAAAAATTTTGGATGAAATCCTCATCAGTTGAAGATCTCCTCTTATCAAAATTGGATTGGGATTTGAAGAAAAATCATACCTTGTGAAGGAAAAGGAAAAACTACAGGACATCCATATAGAAGACAATCACAAGTCCCCCACCATTGATATCAATCAAGGCACTAGTATGCATCATGATCAATGGAAGCTAAAGAAGAAAATAGATTATTAGTAGAAGCAAAGAAAATAAGATCACAACCACAACATGCAGCAATTCAAAAAGTAAAGAAGTAGCCTAATGTTAATGGTCCAATAAATCAAAACACATGGTATCCATGTTTTTCTTATGGCTATTGTTTTTCTTACATTCATTATGGTCACTATGCTAGAGAATGTAAATATTTTGTAAGAAAACAAATATTGTTAGATAATTGTTGTTTCAAGTTTTAAAAATATTTCCACAAAGCTCTAGGTTGCAAATATGATAGGATCAAGCCAAAAAAAGAGCAAGCCCACTATTGAAGAAAAATAAGGTACAGAGGATAAAAGATGAGTTACAAAGAAATAGCTCTTCAATGGACTTCAAGGAAGGATGTTTTGTTTTGCAAAAAGATAATATAATTAGGATGAGTAGATATTTTTCTTGTTCCCTATTCATTTTAGTTTCACAAGATCAATATGAGGCATAAAAGGAGAGTGCATGAGTCTAAGGGGATTTCTACAAGGTTTGAAGTATTGCATGTCATTTTATCCTTTCGTTTCATGATTGTTGATGGTTGCAACCATGTTGTGAATATAAATTTTCTATCTATGCACTCCAACATAATTTTATTCAACAATTGTTGATGGAGAAATGACATATTCTTAGTGGGAGTTTGATATGACTTTATGATTTGAATGTATAACACTTGTATCATACAAGGTACTATGTCTTCCATGGAAATTTTGATGATGGTTTGAGAGAGTGATGTTACTTTTTGAAACCTTCTGTCATTGTACTTCATTAGATAGACAACTTTCACATGAGAAAGGGTCATTGATGCATGCATGTGTTTTAGAGAGTTGCTGGTCAGTTTTGTGAGTTGTTTGAAGAAAATTTCTACATCATTCAATACATTTCTAAGTCCTTATGTTTTTGGTTCTAGTGTGGTTAAGAGTCCATTGCATGTGTATCCGCATGAGTCATGTATCTCACATTGTATTATCATGAAGCCATGTATCTTATTTACATATCATGTTGTCATGAGGTCGAGGTATTTTTCTTCTTCCATGTCATGCAAGGTTGAGTTAAGATCCAAGCACTCAAGTGTCTAAGTTTATATGTTGCTCATGAGGATCTTATCTTGAAAACTACCACATGTGCTTATTGGTGATGATGATAATTATGCTTATTGGTGCACATATGATATCAAGATAGTGTACATGAAGTTTCTATTGCAGATTCCTCAGCTTACTAATGGTCATCTTATGCCTAGAGTTGCCTGATGATTAAAGGCTTGTTACTGCTTTTTCTTCAGCTTTAGGTTATAGTGTTGAGTGATCCATGTGGTTGGATAATAGTATAATGTTGCTTATTTCTACATGTTGGTGGATATTTGTTTCTATATTTCATTCTTGGAGGCTTGTGATGTTGGGGTTGATAGCTAATGATGTTGCAGATTGCTAGTTCATGACATGTGTCTGCAAATTTTTGGAGAGAGTTATGTATACTCATTTTGGCATGTAGTTTTTCATTTCTAAATCTTGACCATGGGCTATTGTTTTCGTTGTCATAGCATTATACTTCTGAGTTATGAAGCCCTATATTTTCATTGCGTATCTTTATTGTGTTGGTTGAGTGATCCATGAAATGGAGAAAATTGTGAGTCATGGGTCATACTATATGTGTGGTCAGGAGTTAAGTTTTTCCTGAGGGAAAAATTTGTGTCATTTTAGCCTTGTTTCAGCTGGTATATGCTATGCCTTGCAACCATGTGTGGGCTTTCAGATTCATTATGTATCCAAGTAATTTCATGTATCAATTTTGAGTCATTGGTGGAGGCATATTTCAACCTTATGGAAGTATTGTACAGTCACATTCTATCATTCTTGTAGCCATGTAATAGGCCTATGAAGATTTGTGCTTTCATTGCAAATATTTTTGCGTCATAGTCCTTGGTTCTCTTGGAGTGGCCTCCTATTTATCACATGGAGGAAATGATTGTTGTATATATATTTTGTGACAACAACTTGGTGAAACATTTGTAGCCTCTTGTGCATGTTCAAGAAGAGTATATTCAGTGAGAAAATACATGATGATGGTATAGTTTCTCACTTATCAAAGATAGAGAGGGAGAGCTTTGATACCCACAATATGATATTGATGCATATGATTTTTTGTTTCTTAGAGATTACTGTTGTTGATGGTCATATGTATGCCATTGTTTCCTTGGTTGAGAGTGATGTTGATGTGAATGGAGTTGCTAGTTTATTTTTATTATTGTTGCTTATGATGTGTTGTTGCTAATGGTTATGTAGTTGTTTAGGAGGGTGTTGTTGATTCCTACACTATATTGATGGATATGTTTTTTGTTGGTGTTTGAGCTCGCTTGATAGTGTTGTTCATATAAATAGAGTTATTGCCTGATTTGTTGCTAATATAAATTTGTTTTGTTGCTACTACGATGATATAGATTTTTTTTGTTGATGTAGTTGGAGTTACTCATTGGGTTTGTTGTTGCTAGACTACATATTTTGTTGCTACTACTTCAAATGAGGGCTAAGATTGCTATTGGTGATTCAGGAGAAAGTGAGTTATTGTTGTTTCATTTTGTCAAGCGCTCATATAGGAGTGAGAGTGTTTGTTTCTTGATCAACTATGTAGCCCTTGGTTGTTTACTATAGTGTTGATGGCTTGACTTTTTCACCTTTCCATTGATGTTAAAAGGGGAGAAAGTGAGGAGTTAAGTTCTATTTAGTTCTTCGGAGGTTGTTTATATGGTTTAACTAGGTTTTCCATCAACGCCAAAGGGGGATATTGTTGGCATTGATGTTATGATGTTGGTTGACATCAATGTCAACCTTCTTATGGTAGATCTCATGATGCAGATGTGTGATGATCTACTAGAGTTGAGTTCATGCAGAGGTGGTTGGCTTGCTAAGTCCTCATGATCTATGTAGTGGTTTGGTCACCTTGTTGATTGTAGAGATGTTGATGTTATTATTACTTGCAAAGGGGTTCCAGGTGTATGGAATAGTGTTTCAAAGTTTTCATGTTGTTCACTACTCATATCTAAAGATAAGCTACAAGTGGTGTTGTGGAAGAAGGTGTTGAAGTGAATACTATGTGTAGATGACTAGTTGAGGATGGATTGCTGAGGTGAACATAGGTTGTAAAGTTGGTTTTAATGCTCTTCATGGCTTGAACAAGCTTTATGGATGCTAGAGATGTTGATCAAGAAGTTAGAGGCATTTCTAATTTCAAATATTTTTTTTTTGGCCATCCTTTGCCCCAATTGCATGGATTTAAGCTTGTACATGCAATTTAAGGTCTCCAACCACATGGAACAAGGATTTTCCATGTGGTTACAACCCCAAATCAGTAGAATTTTGTGTGTGGTTATGGTTTTGACTGTAAATTCCTTCAAATTCCTTGCACATATGAGTTTCACGAATCTACTCCAAGTTAATTACTTGTAATTTTATGAAGAAGATTTTGTTGACTTAATCAACAGTATAGACAAGTGTTCAAAGTGTGAACACAATGATGAATTGAGTAGTGGAGAAGATGGAGAGATTGTTTAAATAGATGAGTAGCTCTATCATTTTTGGGTTATATAGTGCACATATTGGAGAGTTGAGGTTTATGTAGAGCTAAGAGGTTGAGTTCCTATAGCATAATTATATTCATAAGAAAATGATAGTCTTCATAGTGTAGGAAGATGCATGGAAAGGCCATTGCTGGTGATTGAGTGGAATAGTTTGATTTGTTGGTAATGACAAAATTTGCAACAACTGTAGTAGAGACAAATCTAAGACAAAATTTGTTGATCATAGATTGATACCTAAGAAAAGTTCAGAGCGTGTTACCATTATAGAGTTGTAGAGCTGGATGGCAGATGAGATCAGGAGAGCATAGCCCCTTGGTTATATGACTGATTTATTAGTGTTTGCAGGCACAAAGAATTGTTATACATTAATGCAACAATGTTTCATGTTTTATATGTCTATTTTAGATTGCATGATTGAGGTTTTGCATCTAGATTATTTGCAGCTAATGTATTGTGGCAGTGTGAGTTGAGGATGGTGTGTGGATGTGAGAGATATCTATGTATTAATTTGGTTTATGCCTAATCTATTTTTAGAGTTGTTGATGGTCCAGTGATTCATGTTTTGTTTTAGCAGAAATTGTTTTCTTATATTAAGAGTTTTTTCTTATGTGCTATGAAGATATTGTTGTTTTGATGGTCATGTTGAGCAACTCAATGGTTCTAATTTTAAAATGCATGAAATATGAACTACATAGAAAATTTGAGTGGGGGATCTAGCAAAACAAGTATTGAATACAAATTTCTTCATAAGCTCAATAAGAGTTAGGCAAGCCTCGTCAGTTATGGAGGCTTCCAAAGGATGGTATTCCGTAGTTCCATGAGATGGAGATCAAAGTTCCTTTCAGATAGTTTTGATCTATATTCTCTATATGTAATGATTTTCTTGACATATAATAAAATATATTGAGTAGCATGGCAACAACAAAGGTGGTTTTATACCCAGAGGGGGTTTTCCACAAGATATCCTATGTTCCTATGTGATGTGATGATTTGTGTCTCATTATGCATGTTTTCTTCATATGTTATGGATCTCATGTCATGATTCTTTTTAAAGTTTCATGTTCATATATATTCCTTATTTGTTAAGTTATGAATTGATTAATATATTGGTGAAAGAGTTTTAAAGTTGTATGATTGTTATCACTATTGATTCACCCCCCTCTTAGTAGTGTCCCTAGTTCCAACATATTTAAGAGAGTTTCATTAGGACAATTCCCTTTAGAACATGACTGACTAAAATTCAACCACGTTATGGTGCTCCCCTCATGTATTCTTTATTCAATTTGATCAATGAAAAACCATATCATGGCATCTAGAAACAAAACCCATATGGTGAATTTTCTCTTGGAGGGGTGCAATTGTATGATCTATTAATGGGGTATACCATATATATTTTAAGGTTATAGGATTTGGAGCAATTATTAGTAGAAACTAGCTCTAACCTTTGTTATAATTCCATGCACCTCATGTCTGGTCTATGCCATAGGTAGGAAACATAAACACACTAGCAGTGCCTATATATGTTAAGTACTATATGCTGATATGATTTCTTTTTAATGTCCATTGTGCAAAATTGTTTAAATATAGGCACTGCTAGTGTGTTTATGTTTCCTAGCAAATATATATATATATATATATATATATATATATTCCTAATATTTTTTCTTACAATTCCTTTATTAATAAAACTCACAGGTCTCCCATACTAGAGATATGATCATTTACATCACTATATAATGCCTAAAATATACAATTATTTCCTTTGAATAAATACTTAGGGTTGACAGATTTTCCTCTAATCCCTCACTACCCTAATAAATACACCTACAACATCCAAATCACATAGCTATAACATCTAGGGAATAACCAACCCTCATTAAATTCACTTAAACACTAATATTCTTACGTGGAAGGTTGATATCACTTTTTGTAGCCTTCATCCAATACTTCAAGACACTCATCAACTTTTCTGACTATTGTAGCCTCCACAAAGTGCCTCGATCTACCTAAACTAGCCTCCCTTTTCCCTATCAAGTCTATGATCTATCTTCTTGGGCTTGTGGCCCTTTCCTATGGCCCTACAGCCTGTGGCCTTCTCTAACTCACAAAAAATTCCTCTTGACATCTTGTTTTAGGCCTCAACTTTCCTTCTTCAGTTGCGGCTTACTCCAGCCCTCAAAACCACAAGAAATTGTCTTCCTAGAGCTATCCTTTTCTCTCATGTCTTCCTTCATCCTTAGGGTTGTAGCTAGGTACTTTTAGCTCCTTACATAAGAATAAAGTATCCTTCAACTTATTTCTTTAGCCTCTCCATTAGCTACTATAATTATATTTGTCCTTATTTATTCCTAGGAAGCTCTCCAACTCAAACTTAACAATATATCTAACTTTCATTGGGCATAAAACCTCATGTTGGGAATGGGTCCCCTGGAGTCAATTTTGTGGTTAAAAGCCCAAGTTTTGAGGGAGAAACCCAATTTTTTGTATAAAAAAGTGTAAACACTCTGCATTTTGTGGTTGCAGAGTGTGAATATGTAAATTGTCATAAAGGGTTTCCACCCTTCGGTTATGTAAGTCATGTTAGCTTAAGGAGATTGTATAAAAAGGGAAGTCTTAGAAGAGTCTAAGGTAGCTTTTGAAATTGAAATTAGATTTGGTAATGGGTCAGTAAGAGCTAAGAGAAAAGGGTTTTAGCATAGGAAAGTGGCTCTACCACTGTGTGCACAAAGGCCTAGGTAGACATCCACAGCTGAGTGCACGGACTTCTGCAGTTATGTGCGGAGGATAGTGAGTCTGTAAAGAAGATTTGGAGCACTAACAAAGAGGATTATTTTGGAATTACATGTGTTGATCTATTTACTTATGTTATGAATGCATATGATTATGTTATGAAGAATATTGGGTTTATGATTTACTGCTATATTGATGCGTGAATCTATATGTTTCACTATGTTATATGAACGCAAGTAATAATATATGTTTACACATCGAATATATTAATACATGTTGAAGTTATCAGATACTTAAGACGATTGGGGTAAATACAGAGGTAAGAACACTTACAATAGTGTGTAAGTAGATAAATAACTTGTTTAGGGTCCACGAAGGACGAGTGTAGAACTTCGTGAAGATCTAGAAGCCAAATAAGATAAGTATATCAATAATCCCTAAAAGGCTTATCGATCTGTGCAAAGATGGGTTTAGGGTATAAAACGACATCACTACCATCTCTGGGTGTGGAAACTTGGTTCCTGCATCCCCCCATACTGCTTCGGGTGAGTCTTCAGTTTGCACTCTATGGATTGATGCTGAAAGGGCCACTAGTGTAGGGATTTCCTTGGCTAATTAACATTGAACTTGGATCAGGGCCCACTAAGCCAACAAATGGTTTTGTTGCCAGGACTGGGATTTGCATAAATGAATGTGTGATGTCGCATCCTTGGAATCAAACTAAGAAGTAAATTGAAGACTGGTTGGATAGAAAGATCAACGAGTTCGTGGTGCAAGAGAACAAGAACCCATAATTGACGAAAGAATAGTGGTTGGAAGCATATCTATACATAGAGATACATGGAATCTTCTTCTATTCCTACCCAATTGAATTATATGAGTGGATCACTAAATTGGCAAATGACCAAGGAAGCTGGAGGCTTGACAGTCCGATAGTGTGGACCCCAAAGTTAGTGCGGAGAAAGGAAGTCGTAGAAGATAAGATCATATGCACTGTCAATCACTAGCTTGATCATATCAGAGGAGGATTGGTGACAGAGTTCACGATCTATACTTCAGTCAATTACAGTGAACCAGAGCGCCACTTCTTCAAGGGACCGCGAGGTAATTGTTTAAGGTCTTTAAATACTTTGATTAAGATGCTCTTGTGTGAAAAGTGGGTTATGCAATTACCTTGATGTTTGGAGCTACACGAAGTGGAAATATCTTTAGGGATAGAAGGAAGATAGGCCCTAAATATAGCCCATTGATTGGACCTCCTCTGAGTGACGACGAGGAAGCAGCACAGGCTTCTTCGCAGAGCGTTTGTTAGGTCCCCATAATACTAGTGATTGCCCCATTACTACTGTCATTGTAGCCCTTATTGTTATTATTTTTCCCCTATTGTTTCCATATTGTTATTAGTGTGCCCCATAGAAACCCACTATTGTTATTGTTGTTCCCTTATGTTATTACTGTTATGGCAGCTTGATTATATTGTGACCCCTTAGACTCCTATATATATAAGGGAGGTTTAGTCATTTGTATCATCCAAGAATTTTTCATTTTTTTATTGTAAAGGATCTTTCGCCTTGAAGAGGCTGAATTCTAAGGTGTCGATCTATCTTTTTGTGAGCTAGTTTCATAACATTTGGTATCAGAGCTTTGGATTCTAGGGTTTCGCTGCTCCAAAAATGTCATCGTGGCATTTTCTCTATAAATTTTTCTCTGTGATGTTTCAGAAACTACAAACAAAACCCATTTGAGCTGAAATCGTTCTAAACTTTGGGTCTGAATTTCAGATCATGTCTCACTATATTTTTAGAGATGTATTTAAGGACATTAGGGTTTGTGCAGACTCCCGAATTACATTCCAAACCTGTGACCTGGAGAAAATCATCATAACTTTTGTTCTGAGCATCAGATTGAAATTTAGTAAAACGTTTTAGAAAGAGGATGGCCTGTAGTTTTCCGTATATCCATTTTAGGTACTAGGATCTAAACAGTGACACATGGCACTTCGTACAAGTTCTCTCTATTAAAACTAGTCTATAATCAAGTCACCATGGGAGATTTGGCATAACTCTTCCCTGGAGAATCCAATCTTGATCAGACTTGCGAGGTTAGAAAGAGGACTCAAAGGGATACTATAGCACACCATTTCAGATATTTGAGATCCTCAGGTATAGAGATACAATAGATTCAATATCGATCTCTTACAAAGTGAAAAAAAACAAGTGTAGTTTTTTTAAATTTTTCATAAGATTGGTTTGAAAAATTAGTTTGAAGGAATTCAAAGGGAATAGTGAAGAATTATTAGCATTAATTGATGCCCTGAAGAAAGAAAATGGAAACACTTAGTAAGCAACCTGAAAGCTCTAGCATGACTCGTCAAGAAGAGGAAGAAATGCAACATGATATATCAAAATTACAAGACCAAGTACAACAAATTTTAGTCTCACAAAAGGTAACTGAAGCCAAGATGAATGGCATGGAAGCTAATATGAATGGCATGAAAGTTAAGATTGATAGCATAGAATCTCAGATGGATGGCATGGAAGCTAATATGAATGGCATAAACACTAAGATGAATGGCATGGACGCTAAGATGGAAGAATTGAAGATAATATTGAATAAGTTGCTACAAGAAATGGTCACTAATGGTGAAAGGGTAGTAAAGGAAACTCATGATGAGAACAAAACAAATGTTAATCATGATTTCATAGACTCTAACGTTGGATTGAAGACCCACCATGTTCCAAAGATCAATATGAGGAAGTTTGATGGCAAGGACCCCGTAACATGGATACTAAGATGGAGCAATATTTCGATCTCCATAATGTGAAAACACACACAAAAGGTACGCATTGCAACTTTATATTTGGAACCAAATCAGTTTGTATGGTATTGATGGCTTTGCTCTCGTAAAAAAATTGTCACGTGGGCAATATTTATGTATGAAATGATAGCACATTATGAGGATACAAAAATCAACACCTTTTTTAGCCAATTGATAAATCTCAAACAAAAGGGTTCAATGATGGAGCACATTGATGACTTCCAAAAATTGAACATAAGGGTAAAATATATTCCAAAGGAGCATAAGATTGATGTGTTCATAGGGAATTTAAAGGATAATATCCAACATGAGGTTTTCCTTTGAGAACCTGATTCATTGGAGAAGGCATTCAGGTTAGAAAGAAAAATGGAAAGCAAACTTATGGCAACTAGGAGGCATACCACTTACAACTATAAAGATAGAAGTGTTGTTGCCCCTAGCCTTCCACAACCTACAAGGTTGACACCACAACAATTGGAAGAAAAAATAGCAAAGGGACTTTATTATAGTTGTGATAGCAAATACACTAAAGGTCATAAGTGTGCTGAGAAGAAAGTATTCTACATATATTGTGAAGAGGAGGAAGAAAAGGAACAAGAAATGTCAAAAGAAGAGGATATACTCCAGGAACAAACCCTAGATAAAGAATAAATGAATCCGACCATATCTTGTAATGCATTGGATGAAATTACCACTCCTTAAACTATCAAGATAGATGGACATATCAAGAAGAAAAAGGTAATAGTGTTGATTGATTCAGGAAGTACCCATAATTTTATTCATTGTAAGATAGCAAAGGAATTGAATTGCTTCCTATATCCAGCACTAGGTTGTCAAGTGATGGTTGCAAGTGGAGGAACCACCATAAATTGCTCTGAAAAGTGACATAATATCAAGATATTCATGGGAGAATATGTATTGAATAGCCAAATGCTTTCCATTCCAATGGGCAGTGATGATGTTGTACTAGGAGTCCAATGGTTATAATCCTTTGGTACAATAGCTTTTAATTTTCAAGAGCTTTTCATGAAATTTTGTGTGGAAGGAAAGGAATTTGAATGAAGGGGTATTACAGGGAAACCGGGAAAGATAATCAACTCTAACGGTATGAAAAAGCTTGTAAAGAAGGAACAACGAGGTGTAATTTCACAATTATGTTCGCTAGAGGTTCCCACATCGAAATCATCTATTTCTCCATATCTCCAAAAAGTATTGGACAATCATTCCAAGATATTTGAGAATCCCAAAGGTCTCCCACCTATTCATGATCATGATCATGCTATTCATTTGATTCCAGAAGTGTTCCTCCAAACATTAGGCCGTACAGATATCCCTACGCCCAAAAGAGTGAAATTGAACGTATGGTTCCAGAAATGCTAGAGGCTAGTATAATTCAACCTAGTCAAAGTTCTTTCTCTACTCTAGTATTATTGGTGCACAAGAAGGATGGATCATGGTGCATGTGTTCGAATTATAGGGAGCTCAACAAGCTCACTATTAAAGATAAATTTCCCATTCCTGTCATTGATGAATTATTGGATCAATTGCATGGATCAATTTACTTCACCAAGTTGGATCTTCATTCAAGATATCATCAAATCAGAATGAAGACTGAAGACATTCTAAAAACAACATTTAAAACTCATGAGGATCATTATGAATATTTGGTCATGCCTTTTGGCCTTACCAATGCACCTTCTACATTTCAAGGTTTGATGAATTCCATTTTCAAACCCTTCCTTAGAAAATTTGTGTTAGTATTTTTT
>APFE030653131.1:0-10199 GCA_000404065.3 Pinus taeda
ATAACATCATAATGCCTATGCATATCATAATCATCATAAGTATACATCATCACTATTGTAACAACTATATAAACATTAACCACATGTGCATGATCACCCTCATACCATCATATCATGAAACATCGTCAATATGAGAAACATCTCAATACTTATCAGATATAGAATAATACTTTATAAGCATTCTTATCATGATTCATCAGAAAAATCAATTTCATTTACTTGTACAAACATTGGATACCAACTATGAACTAAGATTATTCAACATCCATCTACGATCTATGTTATCTCATCAGTGTTATTAGTGTCATGTTTCCATCAAGATACCAAGTACTTTTAGATAATCCTTTCATGTTATTTATATTAGGAGTTGACTATTTATATCGTAGGTATACTCATCTAAGTATATCATTAAATTTGAAATAAGCCTCACCATCTTGAGCCTCAATCTCTCGTCACTTAATCTTCCTTCCCCAATGAAATTTTAGTGAAATTCACTGCTAAGATATTACCGTTTGTATAATCATTTAAATCATCAATATCAATTTAAAATTCCATGATCACTATACATATTTTTCTTATCTAAATGGAACACATACAAGAGGTCATCCATATTTAAGTCTTATGTTATGCTTAATCTACCTGCATGAGGGCTTGTTGCCCCCTTGTGATTTATTCATTAGTTGCATAATTTTCATTGTTCATCCTAAAAATATTTGCTTATCTCATCAAGTTTCCACTTGATCTCTTTTATCGTAGATTCACCCATGTTCAAGTTGCAATAGGGATTCTTCCACTTTAATTTTCACTCATTAAATATTCAGTTTAGACTGTGAAATGATTGGAACCACTACCATCATTATCATCCATGAATGATTTGGTATGCCCAATTTATTTGGCAATAACTTCTTTCAATACTAAGGACGTGCACTAGTAAGTTGTTTTGTATGAGGTAACAATATATCATCAATCCACTCGTGAGTGAAATTTATTCAATTGCACCATTTATTAGTTGATTCTCACTTCTTTTGCCAATTTATATGTAATCCTTCTCAAAGTCTCATTATAGAATTTCCAACAATATTTCTTCCTACACTTCATGCTCAATGTTTTCTCATTAGTCTATATCGTGTATTTCTTTTTCAAAAGTTAAGCAATTATTATCCGTGGAACTTTTTCCTGGTTTATCACTTGTCATTTCTCACCGATTGCAAGTGCTTAGAACTTCCTACAATGACACTTCTAAATTTATAGGCCATCACTTCGACCTTTACCAATCATGTTGACCAATCCACTCATCATATCTTTAAGACAACTTTCTTCTCGATAGAATCACCCCTTCACTTCCTCATACTGAATATTTATAGATAAACTTTTTCTTTCTTCAATAGTCTCGATTTCCTAATATTCCGTGTCTACTAGCTTCAAAGATAGAAATATTATTAAATTGGCCTTGTTTTCTCACCTTGAATCATACTAGTTTATTTTCCTCTTCTCTCTTAAATGTATAAAATTGTTACACTTGGAAATATTGTTACTATTCCTCCAATCACATAACTTATCTTCCTTAAATTGATCAATTTTATTATGGATTCACTTCTTTAATTCAATGTTATCATACCCTTCAAGGCCCTTGATAATGACCTTCTTTATTATTCAACTTCGTTAGTTGATTGTTAATGTTTCTTCCATTTCTTAAGGTTGTTGTCTATTTATATATTTTTCCATCATCTTATTCTAATAATAGGTTTCTTGTTCTCCCAAGGCTAGTCTCTTGTTCTCTTAGGTTTATATTTATTAGTTCCCTGAAACTGCACCACTATTTTCTCACACCTTCGGCAAATAGCTATTGTCTTCTTAATGTATGCCACTTCATATATAATGGCGTCTTTTACAAGTTCATTCCAAGCTTTTAATTTTACATTATCAAGCACATAAGATGCATATTGATTTCTTTGTGGACTCATCAATACTACTATAATTTTATTATCATCTTTGTGAAAATCAATGTGTTGCAAGGAGCATATAAAGAGCTGTCATCCTCCCATTTTAGACTAATTATAAGTTGTTGTTTTCTTTTTTCCTTTAAAATATGAGATTTCTTAATGCTATGAATTACTTGTTATATCTTCTTTACCTAACCACAAAATTTCTTTTAGGCTATAGTTTATGAAATATAAAAAGATATCAAAAGAATTGATTCCACTTTTGATTAATGCATGGAAAAGGAGATGCAACCATAACTATAAACATACACAAAATTGGACAAGAAAAATAATCTTCACTAAGTAAAGATTCACATTAATTTCAAAAACCACCTAATAGCCAACATAATTCTATGTTAAAACATGGCTACAAAGAAAAAAGGGAAAAACATTCTAATAGAAATAAAATTAAAACATGGTCAATATTTTAAAATAATTATACCATGAATATTTTCTTACCCCTTTCCATATTTCAAAATATTTATACCAAGAATATTTTGATTATCATAAAGAATCTTTTTCTATAAATAAATAAAGTTTAGCATACAACTATGTCTTTGGCCCTATAAGTGGTTAATGGCTCCTCGTGGAAACTCTATGCGGTGGACAAGATGTGCTCAATATGTAAGATTCATGCACTCTTCACCTTCAATTTGAATTTTCACTACACCGCTCTCAATGATTTCACTTTTCTTTCCCTCCTATGTAGTCAGCCTCCCCATTTTCCAATGATTTCACTTTTCTTTGCCTCCTATGTAGTTAGCCTCCCCATTTTCATAAATAAATTCAACTCATAAAAAAACTACCATTATAAGTGATCCACACTTCAACAAATGTGTTGATTCCAACAATTCAATTTAAATGTAAAACAAATTTAACTTAAAATATATATTTAAAAAAAAATCCAGTATAACATAACAGCTAAATCACCCACCCATCTTTGGAGTAATACCCTACGGAGATGTCTAGCCTCCATCCGTAATCGGTAGAAATTATCGTACTCAGTCAGTGTAAATTGTGTCTATCACAGTTAGAAAGCTTCCTTTGTTAAAAGGTTGTGAAATCGACAGTTCAAATGCAGACGTAAGCAGATGACATACCCTGAAGCCGTCAAGATATGGCATACCTTTGAATTTTGAGGCATAGGAAGTTAGGGACTTGGACAATTGTTAATAGAGAAATCAGAGAATAGAAGACAGCAGAGGTGTAGGAATGGATCAAGAGAAAACCTGTCACCTGCTATAACCCACGAGCCTATTATTGTTGGTGAGATGTTTTTTCTTGAATAAAGTGATGGGTTAGCCTATATTTTCAAATAGCAGTAAGAAATAACTGTTCTCATTGTTCATTCCTGAAAGATTTTTCTTAAATATATATAAACTAAAAAAATTAGTTAAGAAACTAGGAAAACAAATTTATTAAATTTAAGTGAGATAAGATAAAATAGATTTTTTATTTTTTTTAATGAATAAACAGATTTGACCTAGGTACCTGCAATGTTATGCTGAAGAGTAAACCCTAGACGAACCAACCGGCTGAATACTTGTGACGAAATAAACTTTAATTATAATGGTATGTCCAAATTTTGAGCCATAAAAATTTATTGATTTTAAGTCCATATCGATTTGTCATTTTTTACTTCAGGCATTTCACATGTTTAGCCATCTCACCCCCGTATCCGTATTACTATATTGAGCCTGAAACACCACCGCATACATTTTGTCGTTGAACATTCATTCAGTAGGCCGGTGTGAAAGATGAATACTGAACTTGACTCACTCATGTGAAAGAAAATAAAACTTTACAGGCATGCACAACTTTACAGACGTACACCACTCATATGACTCATCATAAAATTTAATAATTAGAAGTCAACTTCAGTCGTACATTTTGTTCCCCGGTTACAATCCATACAAAATATGAGGTAGAGTCGAATCAGAACAAAACGGACCTTTATAGTCACCTAGTTTACCCAATCACATGACCAAGGTAACAGAAGGAATAATGATGCGATGTTTAGGAATTGTTTTGGTAATATTAGAGAGGAATAATTAGGAGACGTTAGAAAGTGTTTTGGTATTGTTTCGGGGCAATAGCATGACATGCTAAATGGGTTTTCAAAATGGTGTATTTTTTCAATGGTGAGATGGATTATGATGTGATGGTGAAAGTATTTTGGGTAATATTGTATTTAGTGGAAAGGTGGTGATATTAGAAGTGAAAAATATATTTTAATTAGAAAGTAATATTTCAAAATATAATGATGACAAAAACAAATTATTACATAATTTTATTAAGAGAAAATTTTAAAATAAATAATTGTAAATAATGAAGAAAAAAATAAATTATTGCATGAGAAAAACTTTATATTTTAAATTATCTTTTATTAAAATATTATTGTGAATTCGAAAAGTCATAAAAAGAAATACAAAGAAGAAAAATTTCATGGAATCATAAGGATATAGAGAAAAAAAATCACATAGCTATAGATTCTAGGTGGAAGGTAGCTTTGAAATGGGTGAGAAAATTGTTTGAACATTAATGTTTAAGGTGGTGAACGTAAGTAGCCTTTAACACTAAGAGAAGGAGATGACCAAAATTTTCCATATAAAAAAGCAAGTCAAGAATGCATATATTGATGCTATGCAAAATCCCATTGCATGAAAACTAGTTAACAAACTTCTAGATCATCCCAACAACAATATGTAAATTAGAGAGATGATTAGAGGTGCCTACTCAATGAATTTGAAGTTGGTGTAAAAAATGAAATGTAGGAAAATAAGTTGGTTTTCCAAATATAATTTTATTTATTAAAATTGTGCCTAACTATGTGAATTTTGAATTTTCCTAACACTAGTATGTTAATTATCATGAAAATATATAATGCATAGCTTTTTTATATTACGACATTTTGAGTATTTAAATGATGAATCTTGCTACAAAAACTTGTCGATTTGTAGAGAACAAAGCATTTTTGTGTACAACGATTTTTCCAAGATTGACATAACATTATTATACATTGAGTGTATATAACAAATTCTTGAGAGTTGACTTTCGAGGGAGTGTAGGAGAAGAATGACAATGACAACATACAAGGGATTTTCTTTACTTTCTTCTCAAGCAGTCTGGCCAGCTAGTGCAAGGTCATACATCGTTGGACTAGAAGGGTGTGTGTTGAGCAGGGATGGAGAATTAGAGGCCCTGAAAATACTTTTTCAAATGCATGAAGAACGTGGAAAACCCAAGTATGTTATGATCGTGAGCATTCATCTTGACTGTGGGAGCTTAATAGCTCTACAACATGGCAAGGGGATTCATAATTATACTATTAAGGGTGGTCTTGAATCAGATGTTTATGTGGGAAGTTCCCTTGTAGACACATTTTGAAGTGTAGAAGTATGAAGGATGAATTCAATACATTTGATGAAAATCTTTAAGAGAAAAATTATTGCATGGAATTCAAAAGTTATAAGGTATTGATAGAATGGCATGCTTGAGGATGTCATGATACTATTTCGAGAAATGTAGTGAGTAGTTGTTAAGCATAATGTGATCTGATGAACTTCAACGATTGTGGCTTATGCAAATAATGCACATGGAGAAGGGTCTTTACAACCCTTGAAAGAAATGAGTGCTTTCACTGTGAAACTAAACTCAGTTACAATTGCTAGTGCTATCCAAACATGTGTTGACTTTGTAGCTCTAAGTTGTGGTAAGGAAATCCATGGTTATATGATTAGAAGTCAAATTGTGTGAGATTTCTATGTGGAAAGTGCCCTGTTAGACATGTATGCTAAATGTGGGTGCATTGAAAAGGCACAAAAAGTGATTAACAAAATGAATTAGATAAATTTAGCTTCATTGAATGCAATAATTGGTGGTTATGTGATGCATGGCCATGGCAATGATGCCACTACAATGTTTGGTGGAATATAACCGGTTGACTAGAAGCATATCCATATATCAATAACTAGTATCCTTTCTGGGGGTAGCCAAGAAAACCTGGTTGATAAAGCCTTGATGGATATACAACCTGCAGAGATGTTCCTCCCTACGCACATGAGTGATATGATTTCACAAGGAAAACTCCCTCCCATTCGCAGTCCTATGTTGGATGAAATATAGGAAGAGTTATATAAGGAAATATTCTAGATCGTCACTAAAAATATAAATGTTAATCCTTCCTTTTTTGGTCATGGCTTCAGACTCTATGGGAAATATGAAGTAGCAAATCATGTACAAGTTGGGTGTCCCTATAAAAACTTAGTGTCTTCTTTCTAAAAGGAGGATGCTTCAAGATCTTTCCGTGATGAAGGAATATCACATCTCAAGGAACTCTACCATAATATTGAACCTCAGGCTTCGTTGCGGAGCTCTAGGGTCGAGGACCTCCAGTAGATATGCTTCCTACAAGGATGTGACATTGGGAAATGCTTCCATACATGAAAATCATCCTTAAATCAACCCAGGTCCCTACATTGTAGAAAAAATGAAGCAGGTGTCTGCCGTGGAGGTTAATCTTCCAGAGTCAAACTCCCTTTTTCTTCTCTATAATCGAAAACTATGATGTGCAGGTTTAATGGTTTTTTTCATAGCTCTGACATTTTACACCAGTGGGTATTTTCACCTCGAACTCCCAATTGTGAGATCTATTTACATTCCAAAGGTTTTTTTACCATCCAATTTGATACTCAAGCAAATCTGGAAAAAGTATTGAATGATGGGTCATGGTTTTGATTTAGAGGTGGGCTCTTCATTACCCCATGGTTCCCAAATTTTGATGCCACAAAAATGGTGGTCTCCACTATGCCAGTATGGATGAGGCTACCAAATCTCCCCCTCCCTTTTTGACATCACACGGTTCTAGATTAAAGTGGAAACACTGAGAAAATTCAAAAAGATGGACCTCAAAAGAATAGAGAAAGGCCTTTTTTTTGCCAAAATCTGCATAGAGATAGACCTCAAAAAGATCTACTTGACTACATATTACTAAAACAAAAACTTTCATTAGACCCAAGTATTAGAATACGAGAACACGACTTTAAGATGTTGAATATGGTTCTAAACAAGACACTTGCAGAACACACGCCCTTAGGAAAAAGAAATCCCTAAAAGGAAAAAGGGGTAGGACATAAATCAAATGATGGTAGGCTTATGATGCTCACCTCTCAGAAGAAGATGAAGAAGAAATCATGGAGAACCATCCAAACTAAGCAGAAGTGGAAGCATTGGTCTAACATGGTAGCATATCCCATATGTAGAATGGCATTGATGCACAAGAGATTTCGACAACAAAACAAAAAAAAATTGATGTACATACAAAAAATGGGACATAGGGTTCAAAGGGAGTTCATGTTTCTAAGAGCTCTAACTCAGAAAGATAATCCCCAACAAAGTCAACAAGATGCAAACTAGCAATGGTTCTGGTTGATCCAAACACATGGAAATGGTAGAAAGTGTAGGAAAAAAATGCAACAAAGAAAAGTTAAGTGATTATTATCACATTTAGTTTCTAATTTTCATATGTTTTTTCTCTTTATCTCATAAGCCAAAATTATCATAGTGAACACTTACCACATATGCAAAATGTAATTTTGTTCCTTGTTTCAAAATGAATAAAATTACAAGTCTTTTCCCTTTGAAAAAAAATATTATATATATGTCTGTGTGTGTGTGAAATTACAAGGACTACCGTTAATACAACCTAGAAGACTTTAGCATTATCAAATAATATATTTTCCTTTTTTTAATTATAGGTCTTAATGACTTCAAATGCATCATATATTTTTTTCCAAATAATGTTTTTTTTATTTTAACATCCATCTAATGCATCCAAAATTAAAGCGTCCATATTTGTCCTTAAATCTAACAATTTCTTATAAAACATATTTATATCTATTTGCATATTTAATTTATAAGAAAGAATACTGAGAAAAAAAACTTTCAATTTTGAATGTTTTCAAAGAATTTTCCTTTTAAGAGAAGCCTAACCATGTATGGTAAAGACAATTTGATATTTAGTTGGGGATTGATGAGTTTACCAACATGAATTGAATATTTTAAAATTTTAAAAAATATTTCAATCGATTTTATTAGAGATTTGATTGAAGTATAAAACATCAATAAATTTAAACTTATATAAGAATTTCCAAATCCTTAGGCTCCAAATTCCCACTTTAAAAAAATATATTTATTTTATAAGATATTTTCAAAATTTTAATTAAAATTATTAAAATCACAAATTTAAATATTAACTTGCAAATTTTTATAATATAAATATTCTAAGTATATATATAACTAACCACAATTTTACTATAAATTATATCACCAAGAGTTTGATAAAACAAAAAAATGTGAAGAACTAGTATGCTTTGTTTTCAAAGGATTTGCTTTCTAGATTCAAATAAATGGTTTAAAAAAAACAGTTTGTTATGTGTTACTTTACTTCCCACTTTAAAACAAGATCACTGTTTCATACAAAATGTGTTGGAATTATAAATTTGAATTTGAAATGGTAATTTTGTTTATAACCAAACAAGATTTGTTGAAATTACATATTTGAGTTTAAGTTGGTAAATTTATAAGTTAACTGCTCAAAATGTTCAGGTCATTAAATCTATTCAAATAAAACGACGAAAAAAATCCCACAACACTTCTTTGAAGCAAGGAAATTAGTTTGATTCAAGTAAATAAATGAAAACCATTCTTGATTCTCATATATGAATAATTAATGTTAATTTTTTAATTCTCATTTATAAATAATTAATATTAATTTTGTTATAGGGAAAAAATTATTTTATTAAAATTATAATTTTTCGTGAGAGTTCAATTTTTTTGGGGTTAACAGTTGAACAGATTTATATATTTAAAAAAACCACAAATTCTCAAAGCGTTCAAGTCATTAAATCTATTCAAATAAAAAAACGAAAACTTGAAAAAGTCCAACAACACTTCTTTGCTTTGAAGCAAAGAAATTACAAGTAAATAAATAAAAACCATTCTTAATTCCCGTTTATGAATAATTAATGTTAATTTTGTTTAAAAGAAAAAATATTTTATTAAAATTATAATTTTAAACTTGAGAGTTCAATTTTTTGGGGGTTAACAAGGAACAGATTTATATATTTAAAAAAACCACAAATTCATGCTAAATTATATCACCCAATTGTAATTAATCACGTGAAAAAGCATATTATACTGCTCGGTTTTCTAACGATGTGCTCTCCGGATTCAAGCAAATGCATATAAAAAAGAACACTCTCTTATGTGTTACTTTACTTCCCACTCCGATAAAAGATTACTGCAAGACAATAAGCTTTGTTGACATATTAATGTATGATGGGCTGCCTAAACATTAAGTCACCCGTCCTCACCAAATTGTCGTACACAATCGGTGGAAATTGTGAAAATCCAAGACGTTACGCGATTTCGCAATGAGATTATTACAGCTCAAGAAGCTTTTTCAACCAATCAGCATTTTTAGCTTTAATTACGTTTGTCAAAATGTTGTGAAATCGACAGTTGAAATGCAGACGTAAGCAGATGACATTCGTTGAAGTTGTAAACCTATGGCATACATTTGAATTTTGAGGCATCGGAGGTTACAACTTTGATGAATCACGTGACAGTGGACTCTACTTGTCGAAGAAGAAAATTAACTCATGGGTTAAGAAACGTTACAGACGGTCGCATTTGCATTGCATTTTCTAACAGATAGGATAGATATCAGGTACTGTACATATTGTTGTCCTGTGCCCAAACGGTAACTTGTTCGGCTTCGTGTTCAATCTCAAAGCCAAACGTTCTTCCTCCTCTGGCCAGCACTGTTGGAGCTACTGTTGCTATGGCTTCTTCATTCCCAATTGCGGAGTAATCATGTTTATCACCAACCTGCACTTCTCCCAACGGAGGCAACTGATACCTCTTCTCCCTATCATTATTAATGTAAATTGGTGCGCCCAATTTTACTTCATCGTATATCAAATTCCCAAGATCATTGCAATCGTCCCGATCCTGAGACTGGATCTTAGAGTACTGATCAACGTCGGCCCATAGAATTTCTGGTGCACTAAATTGGGAGCGGGAATGATGTGGTGGGTATGACTCAGCTTCTGGGTAAACATTGCTAAAATCAGCTGCATTCGAGTAGGAATGGAGAGCGCTCCGTGCAGTTGTTCCAGGAGATGCTGTCAAAAAAGAATAGTCGATCTCAATACT
>APFE030653133.1:0-12933 GCA_000404065.3 Pinus taeda
TATAATTTATTAATTATAACTTTAATACTATGGTGATCAATATTTATATTAGTAGGATGGAGAGTATTAATTCTATTTTATAATTTTATATTTATGAAATATTTAATAGGTATGTTATGAGAGTGTCGAGTTTTAGGTAATATTTCTCTTCTTCATAATTTAGGTACTTAAACAACTTTCATAATTATTTAATAAATAGACTATTTCAAGGTATGCGATGTATGCATATGTAGCTATCATATGCATATATCATACACATGCTAATACTTTTTTTCCTATAAATTGAAATGGGTCATTACAGTTCCCCCTCCTCTGGATCTTCAGGCTCATTCTTTTGGATCTTGGTGGTGGTCATGGTGGCACTGGGCTCCGCGTCAATGATCTGCTTCCCTTTGTCATTACCCTTGTCATGTTCTAACTCAAATTCATAAAATGCATCTGACTCGGAAGCCTTCATTTCAGCCACCAGTGACTACTTGGCCTAACACTCACACCATTTTCATATTTCCTTATTTGTCTTCGTGGTGTTGTTTTTTGGTTACCGCTTCGGTGGGTTATCATGGGTCGCCCTGCCTTAGCATTATCCTTTTCTTTATGGTTTGGGGAAACCTTTTCCTTTCTTCGAATTCGAAGATCCAAAGTCACGCTTCTTCTGTTTAAATTTTTTCTCAATCTTGACAACATATTAGTATGTCGTGCGAAGTGAGGAGATGTCCAGGAACTTTATCTCATCCTAGATGTACTTGTGTAAACAGCTGCAGTTCTTGAGTACCAAATGTCGGTGAGAATCATTGCTACCCAACTTTGTGGGAAGGGTATCAAAAACATTGGTAAACTCTGACATGTCTTGGTCCCTTCCCTGCCATTACATGGTCCACTTTATGTATTTATCCTCATAGCTCTCGATAGGGTAGTACTGCTCCCTGATGGCATCCCGGAATGAATTCCAAGTGGGTGCAACTAAAAATATTGAGGGTGTACTTTCGGCCTTCTTCTCATAGTCAGTTTCCCACTAGTCCTTGACATGGGGGGCGGTTTTGAGAAGTGCAAAAGTAATATTTTCCCGACTCGAAAAAATCATGACCAAAAAAATATTCTTCTAGCATATTTAACCATTTATCTACAGTGTCCGCATCTATTTGACCTTAAAATATAGGGATGTAAATATTAAATTGTACCTTAAAGGGTGTGGCGCTTCCAAAGTGGCTGCTCGAAGGAGATGCATCACATTTGGGTAGTTGCTGAAGGATCTGGGCAAAGTTGTCCATCATCGCGTTCCTCTGTCACTCAAGGGATTCTTCGAGCAACATTTTGGAAGGATATCCTACCCCCTTGTCTTTCTTTTCTTCCACCATGGGAGGCTATCAAGATTTCCGAGGCTGGTCTTTGAAAGGTTCAACCAATTCAAGCCCTAATTCCTTATATCTAGACCTCGTTGGGGACATGCAAAGAAAAAAAGAGAAAGAGCAGTCTGCTCTCATACCATTGATCTGAACTTAAACAGGAATGCAAAAAATTATGGATATAACCATAAATACAGAGATGGAGAAAAAATAACGCTTCATTTCATTAATATCAAATACTGAAATATGCTTACAAACATAATAGAAATAAGCTATGTCAGGCGATGGTAGCTTATCTCTGAGAAGAGATGTGGCAGATACATTCCTCTAAACTATGTTACAATGAGGCTCAAGGGCCTACTTATTATTGAACAACAAGGGAAAACCCTAAACAAACATAATCCTAACCCCAAGAGATGGAACACCAAAGTTTACGGGCCCCGTTGGGGTTAGTTGGGCAGTCAACTTCGAGGGGTCGTAACTTGATCATATTATCTCTGTTTGGCATGTATAATACCTTGTTGGAAATATCTATCCAAGTATTATAGGATCTATGATATGCCCTAGCCTATGGCTGCGGGCCTAGTGTGGACCTCAAAAAAATGTTTTGTAGGGGGTCAAAACTCCAACAGAAGTCCAGGACCTGAAACAACTGCTAAAGATAGTAAATTCTACAATAAACAAGGAAACAGATGAAACCAACTAGAGGTATAGGTGGAATCAATCGAGCAAAAGAAAAGGGACACAAGTTTGTGACCACTACCCAAGAATAAATATCATTGAAGATTCTGCATCACCAAGCCATGTGGAGGTGAATAGAAATCATATTCAAGAAGACATTTGGGACTTAGCAGCAACAATGAATTGACATTGTGACATCGCCAATCAATTTATGTCAGCAGTGTAATGTCATGCCATGTCATGAGTGGTAATATGCCACATCACTTATGTGGAACATGTATATTGTATTCAAATGTATTCTAAAGTGGAAGTCCAAAGGACACACATGGAATGTGAAGAGTCATGTCAGTTGGAAAGTCATAGGAAGTCAAAAAGTCATGAGGGTAGTCAAAGAATCACCCTTGGTTACATATACTCCCTCATTGTATGAGAAAAGGAATTTCCACCTTGGCTCCTCCCGCAAGGCATGGGAGATCAACTAGTTCTTTGAGGAGAAAGGAGTGGCTCCAACGTCCCACTATTGAGGCTAGTGATGTACATTGTAAACATGTGTCTTGTAACTTTTGCTGGATAACAAAAGCCTTCAAGGCTGGAATCATCTTCATGCATGGACTATGAATGTTTGTAAGACTATTTTATGAATGTTTGTAAGACTATTTTGCGGATGTTTTTATTTCATGTTTTCTTTCAATTGTGCTAATATGGCTTAAATATTTTTGTTATTTTAGTACTTAACTTCTTGATATGCATTGTAATGGTTGTTATCATTGTCCCATCCTTGAAGACCCTTCCGTGGAATATTAGACAAATCTTTCTTTGTTTTTTGGTTGTAATGATCGTCACATGCACTGTGGACTATTTTGTTGAATGTTAGATGGATATTTGTGGTTCATGTGTGTCTCTTATTGGGTGGTACTATTACCTCTTACTCAGAGGCTCACTTTTCTCCCCTCTCTGTAGTAGAAGAATGTTGACAGAGCTGCAATTGAACATTGACAAATCACACCTCACTTACTTTTCAGAGACACCATTGCATCCCTCTCTCATGCTGACAGTTAGAGCCAAGTCATCTATTTGAGATATATGGCAACTGGTATGATATTTCGGATGGGTTTCATAAACCAAACACTATGAGGTCTAATTGCGACTTCACATCAGGGAGATCCCTTGGTTGATGGATTTCCACCACTATCAACAGGGCTAATCCTTTATTGAACAGTGCAAAGAAATAAGGACTTGGGTAGGAATGAATTTGGTTAAGTATTGACCAGAGTCAACTTATGACACAATGAGATAGATTATTCTAGTGTAGAGGTTGCTCGGGCTTGAGAAAGCATTATATTTCTTCTATATTTTATGGTTTATGCAATACAGATAGGAAGGGGTTTTGAGAAGTTTCCTTCCCCTAGATAAATAGCATATGTGATTTAATCTTGTCTCATGTTTATGTTCTGATTTCTTGATTGATAATTTCTTTATACTTATGAGTAGAGTAGATTAAAGTATTTTGTTTTAACAGATTATATTGGTTGTTTTGAATCTATAAGGAATTTATACATGGTATCAAAGCATGATTCATGGTAAAGAAGACAATTTGAAGTTGTCTTTGTAGGAGGATCAAATTTGCAGGATCAATTCCCAAGAGTGAGTAGAATGTCTTTCTATGGACTAAGGCTAGAGTATGCCCTTGAGGGAGGCTCAAATTTTGTTCCTTGGAAGGAAAGGATGGAGGTGGTGCTGGAGGATAATGGATTAAAGGAATCCATAGATATTGAGATTCTGAAACCACTAGCAGATGATATTCAATATCTATCAGAGTGGAAGAAGTGTCTAGCCAAGGCGTGGAGGATTATATTGGAAGGTGTGAAGGATTAGATAGTCTCCAATATCCATGGGAAAGAAACCCCTTATGAAATGTGGCAAGCACTTAAAGAACTGTTCAAGAACAGTAGCGACCAAATGAAGTTGTCGCTCAAGGAAAAGCTTCGTAATATCAAGATGTAGAAGACTGAATCAATTCAAAAGTACCTGATCCAGTTCACATAATGTCATGATGAACTTGGATGAGTTGGGGTGGCTATTGTTAAGGATTATATTGTAAGCTTAGCCCTTCTAGGCCTTCCCATGAGCTAGCACAACTACCAAGATTTGGTAATTGGAGGGACAAACTACCAAATTGGAAACGCCTTTGGTTAGATTTGGCACAAGATGAGATAAGGTGGAATACTAGAGATGGGACCTCATCCAAGGTTGAGGATATGGAGAAATTTTCCTTTGCTAGAAAATCAAAGAAAGGGAAAGGGAAGAAATCCCAATCCAAAGGAGAATCCAGTCAAGGCAGCAAGAAGAAAAACATTTCCAAAATCAAGTGCTTTCATGTCATGAACCGAGACACCATGTAATGAAGTGTCCACACAATAAGGCAGGTAAGAAGCCCTCGGGAGGAACACTAGGTGAATTTTTGGCTTCACAATTTGAGCTTGATTTCATCCTCGTAGCTTATATGGTGAGCATGGTCATGGGTAGTGTGTGGTATATGGATAGTGGAGCCTCATTCCATATGATAGGAAATTGAGAATTCTTCAGTGACTTGCAAGAGAATGACCTCCAGATGCACATCGAGATGGGAAATGATGGAAGGCATAGTGCGATTGGTATTGGTACATTTACTTTTGAGAGGAAGTCTAAACGCAAGGATGTCATGTATGTTTCAGGTCTGAATAATATATCTATATCTATATCTATATATATATATATATGTTTGAAGACCATGGTTACGATGTGATATTTAGCAAAGTAAAGTATTTTCTTAGACACATCACCATGGGACAAGTGAAGCGGATCGAGATTGGTGTGAAGAACCTCTACAAGTTAGATGTGGAATATTGTGTAGCATTGAGCACAAAATCAAAGAAGGTGTAGAGCTGATATATTGGTGAATTATGGCATAGAAGACTTGGACATTCACAACATCGCGCTTTCAAGATCATGCAGTAGATTTCTATAGGACTTCCCAAAGGAGCACTAGAACAATGGGATACATGCAAAGGGTGTACTTTCAGGAAGTACACAGAATCCACCTTCAACGATTGGAACAGTAAACCGCAAGAAGTCCTCGAAAGAGTTCACTTTGATGTGTGTGGAAATTTCTCAATAGCCTCCACTACCAAGCATAGGTATTATGTAATATTTGTAGATGATTTCTCATGGAAGTTTTGGATCTTCTTCATCTAGAAGAAAGACCAAACATTCTCCAATTTTGTTGAATTTAAAGCACTTGTTGAGAAAGAGACAGGAAATAAAGTCAAGGCTCTCAGGAGCGATAATGGAGGTGAGTAGGTGTTGAATGAATTTAAAAATTTATGTGCAAAGGAAGGCATTTGACGGGAGTTGACATCACCCCACACTTCATAGCAAAATGGGGTGGCTGAGAGGGAGAACAAAAGTATTTTGGGAGTAGCAAGGTCGATGTTGCAGGACCAAGGCCTACCATTGTACTCGTGGGTTAAAGCATGCAACACACAAATCTATTTGCAAAACATGAGTCCTCATCAGATTCTTGGCATGAGTACATTAGAGGAAGATTTTTCAGGGAACAACTAGATGTGTCACACTTTAGGGTCTTTGGATCATCAGTTTACTGTCATATTTCCAAGGACTCAAGGAAAAATCTAGAGCTAACAGTAGAGTTGGTTTTATTTGTAGAGTACACAGAAACACCTCATAATTATCGTGTACTTTCCATCTTGCAAGACGACCGTTTCTCGTAGAGATGTGAAGTTTGATGAGGAGAAGGAAATGAGGTGTTCTCTTGAGAGGGAGCTTCAATTGCATTCAGTTGAGGAGCTTTTAGCTCCAAACATATAACCTCAGGAAGTTGTGGCGAAGCCACAAGAAGAGAGATCCAGAGATGGAAGGAAGTGCATCACGAAAGATGACAGATTATTGAATGATGCTATATTTTTGGAGAACTCTAGTTCAACAACTTCAAGTTGATTCTTCATGGTTACATATTGGTGCTAGGCTTCGAATTGTGTGATGACATCCCCAAACCACATGATGGTTTCAGGATGGAAGCGGGCTTTAGCCTCCATGGCATCTGAGTACAATGAATTGGAACCAGTTTCAACTCCCTTCTAAATCATGGGTAACATTATTCTAATTTGGACAGGATCGCTGATGTAATTTTGCATGTTCTATCTATTCATCTCCAAATCTTCCTTGGTGGAAATCTGTCTGAGCTGCTCCAAGTACTCTTCGATCTCCTCCCGAACCTAGTTCCTAGGTTTGGATTTGGTGAGCGAGCCAACTGATGGGATATTATGTGTTTTTACCAATACATCCAAACTACTCAATAATCGTACATACGAGTCCTGGATGTTACCAATAAATGAGGCAAGTTGCTTGTGATTATGAACAAACATTCAAACTCTTGCTCTCTCCATCTCTACATGTGGCTTCATTTTATTCTCCAAGTCAAGCAATTCCCCTTTGTATCACATTGTTCATTCTTTCACATAGGTAATGGCATCTCGCATGTTCTTGAGAGTTTTAACAAAATATTTGATTTGTTGTTGTAGTCCATGCAAATGGAAAACTGCTTCATCTATAGTCACAAAATCCTCATAGAGGTTCTGCATGGTTTCTTCAAGTGTTGATACTTCAACATGTATTGTTGCTCTCATATCCTCCAAGTATACCTATGTGGAAACTGTGTTATGTGCGACTACGCGGAGTTGTTCCGTTTCTTGCCTAGTAGACTTCAAGTTTTGTTACAATTTCTCATTCTCGGCCATCAAATACTGAATGTTTGATCTTCTTACACCTGCAAAGGAAAAATTAGCTTCGACAATGGAATTTGGATTCTTCTCGGTGTCTTCCACTATCACCCTTTATCTAATGAATGAAGGTGATGCGTGATGATCCAGAAAATTATTTCTCTGTGTTTGTACAATATTCTTTTGGAACTCATCAAATGAAAAATTGTACACGTCCATTATCGGATCATCATCAAGAGGAACAACATCCCCTTCCTCGGTCGGAACTGGCTCTGCAGTTGTAGGTGGTGCAGACCGAACGGTGACCTATGGTGCACTTGAAATTAGGTTGACATCTTCATTCTTCGGCTCTTGTTCCATATCCATGTCTGTAAATTCAATTAAGTGTTCAATCTTCTCAGCAAGCTCCTGGTCCTGCATCTGTTCACCTTCTTCCTCAACATCTTGTTGGTTCTGTTCCTACCCTTCAACTGGTATCGATGTTTTTTCTCCTTCGATTGTGCATTTCCTTTCTTCTTCTTCCCGCTTCTGCTTCTCTTCTTGTTGTTTCCTCATCAGCTCATGTTCCTCCTTTAGTTCTTGTTATGCTTGCTTCAATCTCAATTTCTCTTCTTGCAATCTTATTTTTTCTCTCTGTATCCTCGACTTCCTCTTCGCTTTTGCTACTAAAGCTGCTTTCATAAAAATAGGATCTACTTTCATCTTGCATATTTTTTCTCCCCTTGGATTGTCAAAAATATTTATCTTTCCCTTATCTTGCACGGGATTGCTGCCCTCGTGGAGTAGTCTGTGAATTCCCTGCTAAGTTGACCAGCTCACGAAATTTGGAGGAATTATATAAATTCCTCCATGGATCTTCCTCTAGACAATGAAATTCCCCATTAAGCCACTGAAAGTGAATTATGGCATAGTGGCCTTTGCAAATACTACGGGGATAATATAGATTAAAGTATTGACTGATGAATGCAAACTCCATTATCTCCTTTTCCTCAGTATCCACGACTTTCAAGTTCTTAATCTCATATAATCCAGTTTGCATAGGAAGAGTTAGCCAAGGTGCTTTATTCCTACTATGGAAAGCCGCTAACAACCCTGTGGTGAGATGATATGACACTTCTTGCATGACAATTTTGTCGGTGGCATACATTGGAAAAACATGCAGTGAATTCTCTCCATCGAGCACTCTAAGGAAGGTGCTACCTAATGAGGAAAACCAATCTATGATGTCTGCTATTTCCTCCATTGCAAGGTGGTTGCTATTCAAAGACGAGCTTGTAAAGCGATATGTTGAAATGGTCAGTTAGTTGTTCCATTACTCCTCGATGGTTGTAATCTAAAAGCAATTTACAATAGATATCCACAATATTTTCTCGTGGTGTCCATGTCCAATTCATGCGAGGAAACTGATTTTGTGCACAGATTGTGTATACTAAATATGAAAACATATAAAACCTTTATTTCTCACACTTGGCAGGATTTCGGGCCTCTGCTACATGGGCTCTCAACTATCGAGCTAACATATATGAGTAGTTCAACAACTTCCCTCATTCACAACCTAGTTCAATAATACTTCCCACCCTTTAGGAAAGTTCTTTGTGCTCTGCTGACCATGTATCCTACAAGATAAGATAACCAAGAGTTGGTAGGCCTTCCTGAGAGACTTTGTCTTGTATGAATGGGTGGGTGTCTATCAAAACTTTGATGGCTCTTTTACCCAACCTTTAATAATATATCTTGTGTTCACATAGTTGTTGGTGGCATAGAAATATGAGTCCATGAGCCTCACTGGCTCGGGAAAGCGATACATTCGCTAATAATATTCTACCAAAAAGGTAGCGACCTTCTATTTGCTCGCATTGCTCGATGTCATGGTCTTCTCATCAATGTGTGAAACAATGTAGCTTATGACATCTACACATGGGAAGGTTGGATATCTGCATGCGACCTCGTGTAGTCCTGACTATTGGATATTGAGATAAACCTGCTAGTCCTCTAGATATGCCTCAAGGCTCTTTGATGAGATAGCTTCATTAACTTGTTGCCATGTTAGTTTTGACTCATTATCTATAAACAGTTGAGTGTCTGCATATACTGACAAGTCTACTAGTGTTTTCTCAACTGCTTCCCCAGTACTACTTCCAGTGGTCTCTATTGAAGCAACTCTCTTTGGTTCCATGGTGACAATGAATTCTGGAGAGAAGTGCTTCACAAGTGTGGAACTTGTGGGAAAAAAAGACACCCATGGAAAGAAAACAATAGCATTTTACAAATCTAACTTCAAAGCATGATCAAGTAGGAAAATGGGAAACTGATTAGAAGGATTGCATAATTTTTATCAACAAGCAAGGGAGACTGGCTATGGGAACTGTACACTATGCAATCACAGTAGCCAAGGCTGCAACATGAGGCTTGATATTGCAAAATTCGCAGTTCAGCCTAGGCAGAGATTGGGATATACTGCACACTGCGTAGTCTTAGTGGCTAAGGAGGCAGGTTGAGTCCTTCAACTACATACTACACATTTGGGCTAGCCTGTACTATGAACTACGTAGTTGTAGAGGCCAAGCTCTTAGCTTGAGGCTTGGGATTGTGCAGTGACTAGCTGGGAAAGGAAAAGTTTGGCCAAGGAATTTAGTGCAGATCTTCCCGATGGAAGTGTGGAAACACAAGAAGAGCTAAGTGATGATGTGAGCTTGGGTGCATATCTGACTAAGTGTGAAAGAATCAATGAATATCAAGTGCAAAAACTAAACAAACATAAGGAAAATAAAGTATGTGAGGAGAGTCACCACAACGACGACAATTGGTGCAAAAACAAGAAAACTATTGTGACACTTTTGAAAGACAAATGACAACTTAGAACAACAATTCTACAAGCTAAAATAAGTTGAAACACAAACAAATGTGAAGAGAAATAAGAATAACAACACTCAAACAAGTGAAACAACAAAAAGAAACAAAAAAAGTGGCAAAGGACAATAAAGTGAAACTCACCCAGAAAAGCAACGACGACTGCATTAAAGGTTACTTTATCTCCTTGTGAATGCTATAACTCCAAGATCAAATTTGAAAATGAGCTCTAGAGGCGTCGATTAAATATATTTGAGTGAATTAGGGTTTATGACACACATGCCTAAAATCAAGGAAAAAGAAACACTTGGTGGAAGTTTCTAAAAATAGCGTGTTCCTCCTTCAGGATCCTAATAATGGATCCATATTTTTTAGGGATGAATTTTTCTTTTTATATTCTTTTTTTCTCGTTTTTTTTTTGGGGAAACTTGCCATGCATGTTGTCGGGAAAGATTGTGTAGTTCTGGGGAACTGGGAAACTTTCTAGCTCAGTGTAGTGTGTAGTTTCTGAGATTAGTGAGGAATTGCACAGTTTTTGGGCTCAGTGTTGTGATTCCTTCCATGGTTGTGTAGTTTCTAATATCAAGGTTGACTTCTAGTCTAAACTATGCAATTCCAATAATCAAGGTTTCTTTCCCTCAAGGATTGCGTAGTTTCTGGAGGAAAGCCAATAACTACTATAAGACCAAGTTGGGGGATTAGCTTGTGACTTAGAAATATCAACTAGGTGTGGAAACAAGCAAACACAAGCATAAATGAAAAAGATAAGTCTCCATCAAAGCATGAATACCTAAAACAAAATACAATATAAGCTCTTATGGATAGGAAGGAAGGCTCCAAAATCAAAGCATAGACTAAATTTTTTAGGGTGGTTGTAGCTGCTACAACACCTTCATTTTACTCAGTATTATGCATCATCACTCAGGGATAGTGCTTTACAGAGAATTTTTTTTCTAACTTTGCAGGAAACATTTTTCATCCGAGCAATATTCATCCCAAATTGATAGTTGTTCCCTAGCGAAGATGGTAGAGGTTCTATAGTATTGTCTTCCCTAGGAGATTAAAATAGAGGATCACCTTTGTGAGTTGGCTTGGGTGCATTATTGGAGAAGATTCCTAACTTCTATTTGACCCAAGCATCTAGGTACATTCTCCTTGTGTTGGGTGCGGGATCCCCCAAGGGAATTTTTGGGGCTTAGAGCCCAGATTTTGGTCACAAATTGTAACTTCGATGTAACGACTTCACATTTTGTGGGTGCGGAGCGTGTAGCTTGTAAAAGAGTCATAGGGTTTTCCACCCTTAATTTTGTAATATAATGTCAACTGTAGAGATCTACCCATGGTCCACGGACCATGGGATTGTATAAATAGAGTGAGGCTCTAAGTAGTTAAGACATCAAGCTAAGGGTGAAGAGTTGAGTCATATATGAAGTGTAAAGTATAGTTTTGGGTCATAGAGTAGGAGAAGGCTCTGTAGCTAAGTGCGTAGAGGCCTAGTAGTCCACAACTGAGTGCATAAACCCCTGAATCTGAGTGCGCAGGGTGAGTCAAGTCTGTAACAGTTGAAAACATTAATAAAGAGAAGTTTTATATCAATTCTATGTATTTGTTTCCTGTTTACTACATTGAATATATTGGGTGTGAATTGCATGTCTACTGTTTATATGATGCACGAATATATATGACTTTGTTGATTAAGTGAATGAAAAATAGAACATCTGTTTATGTGAAGTTAACTAACATTTGTAAAAGGATAAGTAAGATACGCGATGTAGTTTGGGGAAATAGCGTAGATCGTTTCCATAGTAGCACGAAAGCATCTCAGCCCTTGGTTAGGGTTGTGCGAAAGGCGATTATAACATATCGCGAAGGTATTGAAGGTTAGAATAGTGAGCGAAGTGACCTACATGAAGGTAAGCATAGTTGGACTAAATCGACACCTCAGACATCTCAAGGGTGTGGAAACTTGGTTCCAGCATGACCCCATACTACTTCGGTTGAGACTTCAGTCTGCGCTCCATGGGCAGATGCCGAAAGGGCCAGTAGTGTAGGGATTTGTTTGGCTAAATAACTCCGAACTTGGGTCAGGCCCCCTCGAGCCAACAAATGGTTCCCTTGCCGGGACCAGAATCTGCATAGAGATGTATGATGTCGTATCATTGGAATCCAACTAACAAAGAAATTGAAGGATGGTTGGACAGAAGAATTCATGAGTTCGCAATGAAGGAGAATAGGAACCCGCGACTGTCAAAAGAAGAGTGGTTAAATGGCTACCTATACACCGCGATCCATGAAATCTTCTTCGCGTCCTTCCCTACTGAGCTATACGAGTGGATCATGAAGCTAGTAGATAGCTAAGGAAGGTGGAAACTTGACAGTCCTATTGTGTGAACCCCAAATTTAGTGCAAAGTTTGGAAGCATCGGAGGATAAGATCACACGCGCCGTTGATCATTGGATCGATCGGATTATAGGAGGATTCATTACTGAGCTCACCGTTGCCACCTCAGTCAGTTATAATGAGGTAGAGTGACACTTTCTCAAATGATCGTGAGGTAAGTACATAAAGTCTTTAAATACTTGGATTAAAATTTGTAGGTTTTAACCCCGTACAGAAATTACCTGCATACGAATTCTAAATCACAAAAAAATAAACAATGTGAGAGCATAACACATAAAAACACATATGCACAGAGATTTTCCCCTGGATCCCAAAATCAGGACTACCAGCTTGATTTTTCATTATGTTACTTTCAATGTTACAATACATATTTATACATGCCGAAGCATCCAATACCATGGACCGAAAACCATCGCGTCCAAAACCATGGACCAAAAAACATCGCGTCCAAAAACCATGTGCGAAAATCATGCACAAAACCATAGGTGGGTCCACCCAACCTAACATAGGGTCCAATCTAGGTTTTAACCCCGTTCAGAAATTACCTAAATACGAATTCTAAATCACAGGAAAAATAAAAATGCGAGAGCATTACACATAAAACACATATACATAGAGATTTCCCACTGGATCTCAAAACCGAGACTACCAACTTGATTTTTCATTCTATTCCTTTCAATGTTACAATACATATTTATACATGCCGAAGCATTCAATACCATGGACCGAAAACCATCACATCCAAAACCATGGACCGAAAACCATAGGTAGGTTCGCCCAACCTAATATAGGGTCCAAAAAAAAATTTCACGGGGCGCTGCCCTGAACCCCATAGAGGGGGGCTACCCGCTCCCCTCAAACCCCCCCAGACAGGGGGGGCT
>APFE030653134.1:3293-28865 GCA_000404065.3 Pinus taeda
GGCTTATAAAGAGAGGGAGTCTCCATGAATAGGTAAGGATGAGTTCTTCCCCACAATAAGTGGATGGTCAGTCGAACAGACATGCCAGAGAAAGGATGGCGACCTCAACAATGCTAACAACCAGTTCTGGATGGGTCTGGAAGGCTGGTTGTTAGAACAAATTCGCTCAAACAGGATCAGCGCGGAAAACGCGTGAACTGCCGCGCTGACATCGCAAACCTATGTGGAAGAGGTCCGGTCAGCGCGAAAAGGACAAACGGAGGGAGCGCTGTTCGTGGAAATGGGACCAGCGCGGAGAAGACGTGTGCTTCCGCGCTGGCAGCGCAACAACAACACTAGACTCCGCCCGTCAACGCGGTTATTTTATTAACAGATGTGATGATCCATTTAACTTAGGCAAAGAGGGTTTTTTAGCCATTCTGAGGAGCATGAGTATAGGTGAGTGTGGCTTATAGCACAGTAGGGAGACTGACATGATGGCAGTGACATTTTACTGTGTAACAAGTGCCATAAATGATGATGATGTACATGGTGTGTTATTTTTCATTACAAGGAAAAGCACCCTCAACCTAAGTGGTGTGTCTCTCCATGAGACGTTCTCCCTATAGGAACTCTCACTCAAATGAGTCCTCCTTCACCATGAAAAGCTAAACAAATCTCACATTATGTGGCAACAAGTATCCCTCAACATAATGGTAATTAGGGATCTCAACAAAAAAGACATCATCTCAGAAAATCAAGAAGAAAGACATGGCATAATAGCATCATAAGCCTCCACTTTCGAAGATGTCCAAAAAATACAAAGCTCGGCTGCTGAAATGGACTACACCACTGAATTCCTAGCGATGTGTGGTGCAAAATTAACTATAAACTTGTCCAATTTTGACACCATCAAATTTTGGACCCTCAAAAATCTTGAATATTCCCCCATTGATTCCTACCTAAATATGCTCAATAAATCCATTGGTCATATGAAGATTTTGAACAGGCCGCTGCGCTCCTTGTGAAATTTTGAGAAAAATGAATATAAAGTCAACATCATTCAGACACTAGCAAAATTAGCCTCCAAGGGAATCTAAAGATTGCACAAGATTCTCCAAAGATTCTTAGTTGTTGGACACCTGCAATTCCATTGCTCTAATGGAGATTCTGACTATAGGGTTGGACTCCTATCGAGAAAACGTGCAAAAGTGACTATCCACTTGTTAAATTTCATCACTAACATCTCTAGCCCTCAAGGGAATCTTTTTAGCATCTTAAGATTCTTCACGTTCAACGTTCCACACCCTCTACAAATCATGGTTCTCCTAGATCATGGTTCTATTGTGTAGGGTTCCGCTACACTCTCCCAATCGAATGGTACATATGATTCTTTAAATATTAACCTAAGCGAACTTTACAACATGTGGTCATTTTCCCTATTGGCAATGTTGGGTGATTATTGTGGAGGTGGGCCAGAATCAAAACCAGCCCGCTCCATTTTTAAACTCGATGTTGTATTAACTTTGGAAAATGGTTAGCACATTGTTTAACATTGGGTGGTCATAGTTATGTAGCGGTTTACATGATACGGTTTTGGCTTATGCGGTTAAGTGTTGTTGCGTTGGCATTGGAGTGACAGTTATGTTTTGTGGAGGGGCCTGGGAGGCGGGTTGGTCAGGCTGGCTAGGTGGGTTCAAGATTTGTTGCCTCCAGTTTTTCATATGGTATGCTCCACGGAACATATATTAATATATAATCTGGCGTGCGGTGAGCGGGGCGGGTCTACCAGCGACATCCCATTTGTTCCTTTTTTTATATAATATAGTGGTTAGGGGTGGCGAGGTTTGATCACCTACCACCCCTTGTACAATATATTTAATATATTTATGTTGGGGTGGGTGGGTATAGTGGGCCTGGCTCGGCCCTTTTATATTTTTTTTGTTTTTTCAATATCACAAATTTTAGCCCTTTTCAACTTTGTCAAAAATAAGGGTTATCAGACAAATTAAACATTCGATAATTTTACCCATCTAGTGGCTAGATTTCATTCATCGAGTCTCAGCAAATTTGTTGCCTCCTTAAGCCTGCCACTTGTCCAAATTTGACCAAAACGTTGACCAATCATAACTCGACCATACGAACTTTGATTTGAGTATTGTTTGCACCATTAGAATCAGGTCAACGAGAGTTATGATCTAGTCCTAGTTTCACTTCCATATGAAAACTTTGATTTTTGAGATATTTTGAAGGCCAATTGTATTTCTAAGCATGTCTAGAGCCACTTGGATCATTCGTCCCCACTGAGGATATTTTGGTCCTCCAAAAACATGAACATGATCTCCAACTGTTGTGTACACTGTCTCCACCACAAGTGTCTTAACAGGTCACACTTCCTTCTCCTTCCCCTTTGTCCTTTCGAGCCATAAGTGATGAACCGACACATACATTTATGCAACAATTTACATGATACAGTTTTGGCATATGCGTTAAGTGTTGTTGCGTTGGCATTGGAGTGACAATTATGCTTCGTGGAGGCGCCAAGAAGGCGGGTCAGCTAGGCTAGCCGGGTAGGTTCAAGCCCCTTTGCCTCCCGTTTTTCATATGGTATGTACCACTGAACATATATTAATATATAAGGTTTCATATGGTGAGCAGGGAAGGTCTACCAGCGACGGCCCACCCGTTCGTTTTTTTATATATAATACAATGGTCAGGGGTGGCGGGGTTTGACCACCTACCACCCCTTATACAATATATTTAATATATTTCAATTGGGATGGGTGGGTCTGATGGGCCCGATCTAGCCCTTTTATACTTTTTTTGGTTTTTTAATATCACAAATATTGGCCCTTTTTAACTTCGCTGAAAATAAGGGTTATTAGACAAATTAACCATTCAAACATTTCACCTGTCGGGTGGTCGGATTCAGTGAGATAGATCTAGGCTGATTTGTTTCCTCTTTAAGCCTGCCACTTGTCCAACTTTGAAAAAAACTTTTACCAGCCATAACTCGACCATACGAACTTGGATTTAGTGTCTTTCACATCTTTGGAATAAGGGATACAAGCACTACGATCTAGTCCTAGTTTCGCTTTTATATGACAACTTTGATTTTTTATTTATTTTCAAGGCCACTTATATTTCTAAGTGTGTCTGGAGCCACCTGGATCAGTTGGTTCCATTGGAAAGGATTCTTAACTCAAATTATGTGGTTGATAATCTAACTAAATAAGAGCTTGAGGAAGAGGTGAAGGGTTGTAATATTAACACAAAAGAAGACCCTAGAGTCATCAAGCTAGCTAAAGAAATCCCAAGGGAATACAAACAAAGATATCTTAATATTTTTTATGGAATATATGGATGTGTTTTCTTGGTCATATGATGATTTGAATACTTTTTACATGAGTTTCATATAACATAAAATTCCTTTAAAAATTGGAGTGAAGCCATATAAGAAGAAGCTTAGGCAGATTAATCCTCTGTTACTCCCGTCAATTGAAAAGAAGCTGAAGAAATTGTTACAAGATAATATAATTGTGCCTTTGAGGTACTCAAACTGGGAAGAAAGTTTAGTACCATTCAAGAAGAAGAACGGGGAAATAAGGATATGTGTAGATTTAAGAAATTTGAATAAGGCTTCATTGAAATATAACTATCCTCTACCTAAAATGGATTATATTCTTTAGAAAGTGGTAGGGTCTTCCCAAATGTCCATGATGGATTGTTTTTATGGATGCAACCAATCATTGTACACCTTGAGGATCAGAAAAAAATAAATTTTACTACACCATGGGGAACATTTATGTATACCATAACGCCTTTTGGAATCATAAATGTTGGAGCTACTTTCCAAAGAGTGACGGATACAACATTTGTTGGATAGTGGGATAAATTCATAGTAATCTATATGGATGAAATAATTTTTCTCTATAAAACAGATGAAGAGCACCTCAAGCACCTGCAGCTCACTTTTGCAAAATGCAGAAGGTATGGTATGTCCTTAAACCCCAAGAAATCACAGTTTTGTTTAAGTGAAAGGAAGTTATTGGGCCACATTGTGGCAAAGGAAGGAGTAAATATTGATCCCAAAAGGGTGGAGACTATTAATAACATTCCATTACCAAGGAACATAAAATAAATTTAGGTTTTATTGGGAAGAATATTATTTTTAAGAAGATTTATACAAAACTATGTTGATATTATCAAAGAAATAACAGAAATGTTGAAGAAGGATAGGGAAGTCAAATGGACTATAGAAGCCCAGGATTCATTCTCTAGAGTAAAGTAAGATTTTACAGAAGCCTAGATTTAGCTAGCCCAAATTATCATAGGCCATTCCTCATTTTCTCTTTTTTCCTCTCCTAACACGGTGGCAGTTGTTTTATTGCAGAAAAATAATGAAGGTCGGGAACAACCAATTGCGTTTTTCAGCCAGGTGTTGTGAGATGTTGATATGAAGTATGATATTTTAGAGAAAAAAAATCTTATTCCTTGGTCAAAGCTCTGAAGGCCTTTCGAATTTACGTCTTGCAATCAAATATAATAAATTATGTTCCTATAGTTGTTGTGAAAGACATTCTCGTGCAGGATGGCAGTGAAGGTAAGAGAGGCAAGTGGATTGTGAAGATTCAAGAATATGATATGGATATAAAACCACTAAGTGGATCAAGGGGCAGGGATTAGCTAAAATATTTTCTGAAGCCAACTTCCAGGTTCTGGGTATAAACTTACTGGTAGATAGGGAAGGAGAAACTGGAAATACCTAGTCTCATAGTGGTATAAGTATCTCATCCATTATTTACTTTTCCTAAAATTCCCCTTGAATTTTGACAAAGTTAAATACAAGGCCTTTAGGCTACAATCTCATAACTTTGTTATCTCAAATGGCCAAATGTACTGGAAGGACCTGATGGGGATTTTGCTTTTATGTCTAGTAGAAGAGGATATTCCCAAGTTCATTAATGAATTCCATAACTATGGCTATGGGGGACATTACAATTGGAGAGAGACAACCCATAAAATCCTCAAAGCTCATTTCTATTGGCCAAAATTATTCAGTGAGGTTCATACATATGTTAGGTCCTGTGAAAAATGTTAGATTTTTGTTGAGAAGAAGAAGGTAGCACCCCTCCCCCCAATCCTTGTTTTTGTGGAGGATCCCTTCATGTAATGCAGGATAGACTTCATAGGAGAAATACATCCACCATCTAGAGTTCAACACAAATGGATACTTATAGCCACTGATTATTTCACGAAATGGGTGGAGGTCACCCCAACCATAAATGCAACCGATGCAATAGTCATTAAGTTTATGGAGGAGAATATCCTTGCTATATTTGGTTGTCCAAGGAAGATTATCACTGAAAATGCTTAGGTATTTAAATTAGCCAATCAGTTTATTAGTTTCTTCCAAAAGTATGACAATATCATGGGATACTCCACCACCTACTATCCGTGGGGAAATGGATTGGATGAATCTTCAAATAAAACTCTAGTGAGGATTCTGAAAAAGACCATATCAGAAAATTAGAAAAATTAGGGCACACAATTGAAATTTTCTTTATGGGCCAATAGAGTTACCACCAAAAGGTCAACTAGGAAGTCTCATTTTGATTTGGCATATGGAAAGGTGATCGGAAATGATCATAAACTAAAAATTGATGTAGAATTGATTAACCATTAATGATTTGAATGTTAGTTGAAGAACGCAAACCGAGGAAAAACTTCTTGAAAAGAAACTTTATGAAAGCTGATTAAACATAAAATCGATGCATAACAGAAGTGCAAACAATAAAAACACAACGATACCAGACAACAAATTGATGACGGAGTTCGTCCCTGAACGACTACGTCTCTGGGTCTGCTTTCAAGATGGGCGACCGTTTTTATTAGGAATGAGAAGAAGGTGTTGATTACACAAAGAAAATACCAGAATGAATCTACATGCAGGAACTTCTTATCATTGTCATCACATAGCACTCTGAACCAGATTTCCAACATTGCTTACGGTTTCTAAAACCAACCCCGGATGCTCTTAAAACTCTGAAAACAAAATTGCTTATGTCCTCCAGAATCTACATACAAAAGTCAAAAACCACTCCTAATTTCCTCCATGGGCAAAACTACCTCTTATAGGCCTGTGGATACATGATAACCTCCTGTGACTTCATTTGAGGTGAATTTGGTTAGGTTTAGCTCCGGTCTAGTTGGAATTAGACACCTAGGGCTAGCACCATGGTGGTCGAATTAATTCCAACAATAAACTGTTTGAAAAAACCCGTAAATAAACCATATGATATAACTGAACCCACTGGCAGTCAGGTTAACAGGGCAGAGGTTGGAAAGCTCAAGTAAGCAGTGACCGAACCTGTGGTTAACTTGCTAACATTTTCATAGATGATTCCTCGAGACCTGGAGGTTACACAATGGTTAACATACATTGGTCATATGTTATCTGTCTGTGGTTTAGAACCCTACGCGATTAGAGGTAAGTTCCACGGTTCTGAAGACCTCGACAATCAAAACAATGCTATGTTCACATGATAACCTTCTGACGTGGTCTCCACCTGACGATTAAGCCCAAGCCTGTTACATGTCTCTCCGTTGCGGTCAACCTTTGATGGTTAATGCTACCCGACAGTTCTTGCACACAGCGTTCACATGTGGCCTTCTCCGACGTGGTTAGGCTGCGGTTAGGGACTGTTTTTTTATTATTGCATTGTATTTGTAATTTTTTAACATGTGAATAGGCTAAGAGAATTAGGCTAGGGTTATGTTGTGTTAATGCGATAGGTTTGGGTTTGGAACATAGGATTAGCATATGTTTTATGTATCTGTTTACATGGAAAAAGTTTTAGACATTAGGTTTTTAATACATATTTCAATGCTTTAAGGTTTAGGGTTAGTTTGAGTCTTAGTCTTAGATGTATATTAGGGTTTACTACATAAGCTCATCAACCCCTTTACAATCATTATGTCACTAAGCGACATTTTGAGACGTTTTTCACATGACGACAATAAACCACATGCCTATCGTCGACAAACGATGATATCAATCCTTGTTACGACGACACCCATGTCGACACTAATCCTGCAAAGACAAACAAAAAAACACATGTCGTCGACCATTCCTGGAAGAACTGTCAATGAACTCAATTCAAAATCTAGGTACAACCCATATCAACTGAACGCCATGAACACTATGAACATTACTCAAACAATCTGATCCATAACCAAGACTATCGAACTATCAAAGCTGAACTGAAGTGACAACGACACTAAACACTTGTGCAATTGAATCAACGAAATCCTCCTGGATCATTCCTCTCCACTTGACAGCTTTTGGACCACAAAATTTTGACTAAACAAATAGTCGACGAGGGTAGAACTCCCTCTCTTTCCACCTTGACCTGACGATTTACCAATACATTCAATCAATCACCTACAAGTGATGACCCTGATGATGTTGACCATGGAAATTTTTGATTCGGTGACCTGTTTCATCCATATGCAGTATACACAACTTGCGACAATGGGCAAACAACCTGTTATCAACATGGAAATTGAATTCTTTCCACAAAGAATCACGAGTTAGTGATTCACAATCTTTGAAAACAGTCTCTATTGGATGTTGGTTAATACTATCAACATGTATAAACAATATATTTTGCAGAATAAAAGAGAAAATAAAAGATACTTTCGACATCAAACCAACTACTTGATTTAACATACTTTCCTGATTCCTGTTTACTAAGTGAACTTGTTGCACTGAACCTATCTAATTGTAAGGTGAAATTTGTTGCAACTTAGTTTGAATCTGAAAGTATTGATTTAGCTGTTGATTTGTTTGAATCACTTTTCCTTCATTTATTACATGATGTTTCCATTGATTAACACTTTCCTCTTATGCATATGTTCCCATTAAACACTTTGACACTGCTTTAGAAAAGGTTTGGATATGAAAACAAATAGGTTTCCTCTCGACTTGAAAAGAGGTTGCCAAACTGTTCAAGACATGACATGGCGACACAATACAAGAGAAGTTGAGCACTGATTTTCCCCAATATTGACCTACACCCCTGAAAGTGAAAATAAACATACCATCTGAACAAGTCTCTAATTAGACTCACATATACCATTCCCTGCAATACACTGTTGATGATGACAATTTATAGAATTCAGTTGAATGAATGTATTGAGAGTCATTCTGCTTTTTAAGAATATGTTCATAGGACATTAAATGTATCTCATGTTGCTTATCCTATTTATGAATAAGATTTCTTGGAAAAGAATTAACCACCTTGACCAATTGATCTTAAACTGAATCTCGCATTCCGAACAATCATCCCTATGTTGTTCCTTAATAAACATGAGTTCATATTTACTTTAACTTATTAACTGCTTAACTTGATTTGTAACAATTAAATCCAACTTTGATTTGACTTTATCTGCCCTAACAATAAATTCAACCCCTTCTTTATTTAGGTGATATTTATGTTCTCTTCTGTAAAACACTGCATCTCGATCATAAAGATAAAGATTTCCTAAGACAACTCCACGTATGTCTATTGGGACCACATCTAACTCCACTTCATCAATGTACCTAGATGTAATTGCAAATTTTAACTGACACTGCTTTGTAACATGTATCTGAGTTGATTTATTAATCCAACCTAATGTATATGGTCTTGGATGATTCTGTGTCTCCAATTGGTTAACTATATGTTCAGATGTTAAATTTGCTTGCGATCCACTGTCAATCATTGTGTCAATCCTTGTATGATTAGAAGTTATCCTTATGTGGAGGATTTATGTTTGAAGAAGATGTAATAGTTTTCAAACTTGAACCAATTTAAGAAGTTTTTCTTGTCATAACCATAGCGGTTATCCTCCTTTCGTCACCTGATCTGAACCTAGATCTTGCTGGACTGCTGCAATGGCTTTCTTTTCATCCTTCGCCTTAAGGAACTTTTTGGGCTTAACTTCTGGACGAATTTTCTAGCACTTCGATTCATCATGACCAATTCTCTAGCAATGAGAACAAGTAGGTTTTTCCCTCTGAACAATCATTGATTGCTTTCTCTTCGAATCGTTATTCCCCTTACTGTCACTGGAATATTTGGTTTCCAACTCTTTGGATGACTGCGATGAAAACTTGAATGCTCTGCCACCTGATTCAATATATATGGCCTGAACACACACCTCGTCAAAATAATCAGGATTAAACATTAATAAAGTATGTTGCAAATATGAATGTAAATTGCCGATGTATTTTTAACAAAGTTTCACGTGTACTCAATGAAATACCAAGCGCCAATGCTTTCTTTCTGAACTCTTGAGTAAACTCCTGAACACTGTGCCTTTTACCTTGCCTTAGATGCTACCAATCAATAATATCTTGTTGCATGTATCGTAAAGGATAGAACTGTTTCCTAAGAGCTTTTAAAAATTTAGACCATTACAAGATGACTTTTCCCTTACGCTTTAAATCTAGCTAAGTTTTAATTTCCCACCAGATTAAAGTTGTTCCCCCCATTCTAAGTGTAGCTAACTGAATTTTAGTTTTATCTCAAGAAATGTTCTGAATGCGACAATACACTTCTGACCGCTTTATCCAGTTATCTAGCTTTTCAGGATTCATTTCACCATCATAAATAGGGAACTCAAATTTAACATCAAGTTCCAAAATAGATGTTTTCTGAGGTTTCTTTTCCATTTCAGATTCTGCACTAGAAGAATAGGAAGAAGAAGAGGATGATGGAGGTGAAGGTGGTTTATCAGTCTTCCCTTTACCTTTGTCTTTCTTCGATGGCTTTGAAGAAGAAGCATCTCTCGCCTTCTTTTCTTCGTACAATTCTCCCAACATTTGTTGCATAGTTAAGAATGCCTGCTGAAATTGTTCCTCACTCATCTTAGTTTCAGTGTTTTCACTTGCATCTAATCCTGACATGGTCAATTTCTGAATGACTCGTCGCTTTCCAATCTCTGGATTGATCTGCTAAAGGATTCCTTATCCTCATTGTGACTTTAACTTGGTTAACATTCAATGGCACATTCTACAAATGCAACCTACTCTGATACCAAATTATATGATCTAAAATGATCATAAACTACAAAATGATGTAGAATTGATTAACCATTAATGATTTGAATGTTAGTTGAAGCACACAATTCGAGGAAAAACTGCTTGAAAAGAACACTTTATGACAGATGATTAAACATAAAATCGATGCATAATAGAAGTGCAAACAGTAAAAACATAGTGATACCAGATAGCAAATTAATGACGGAGTTCATCCCTAATGGACTACGTCTCTGGGTTTGCTTTTAAAATGGGCGACCGTTTTTATTAGGAATGAGAAGAAGGTGTTGATTACACAGAGAAAAGTCTACACTGAATGTGCATGTAGTCATTTCTGATCACTATCATCAGACAGCCCTCTGAACCATCTTATCAACTCTACTTACGGTTTCCAAAACCGACCCTGGATGCTCCCGAAACTCTGAAAACAAAAGGTATGTCCTCCAGAATATGCATACAAAAGTCAAAATCACTCCTAATTTCCTCCATGGGCAAAACTGCCTCTTATAGGCCAGTGGATACATGATAACCTCCTCTGACTGCATTTGAGGTGAATTTGGTTAGGTTTAGCTTCAGTCTAGTTGGAATTAGACACCTAGGGCTAGCACCATGGTGGCCGAATTAATTCCAGCAATAAACTGTTTGAAAAAACCCATAAATAAACCATATGATATATCTGAACCCGTTGGCAGCTAGGTTAACCGGGTGGAGGTTGGACATCTCATGTGAGTAGTGATTGAACCCAGGTTTAACTTGCTCACAGTTTCGCAGATGGATCCCCAGACCTGGACGTTACACAACGGTTAACATACACTGGGCATATGTTACCTGTCCGCGGTTTAGAACCCAGCGCGGTTAGAGCTCAGTTCCGCATTTTTGAAGACCTCGAGAGTAAAAACAATTTTGCGTTTAACCTTCCAACATGGTTTCCACCCAGTAGTTAAGCCCAGGCCTATTACATGTCTCTCCACTGCGGTCAACCTCTGACGGTTAATGCTACCTGACGGTCTTTACACATAGCATTCACATGTGGCCTTCTTCGATGTGGTTAGGCTATGGTTAGGGACTGTGTTTTCATTATTGCATTATATTTCTATTGTTTTAACATGTGAATAGGCCGAGAGCATTAGGCTAGGGTTATGTTGTGTTAATGCAATAGGTTTGGGTTTAGAACTTATGATTAGCATAGGTTTTATGTATTTTTTTACATGGAAAAAGGTTTAGACAATAGGTTTTTAATACATATTTCAATGCTTTAAGGTTTAGGGTTAGGTTGAGTCTTAGGCTTAGATGTAGATTAGGGTTTACTACATAAATCTCATCAACCCCTTTACAAGCATTCCTTCACTAAGTGACATTTTGAGACGTTTGTCACATGACGACAATAAACCACATGCCTATCGTCGACAAATGGCGATATTGATCCTTTGCTACGATGATACACATGTCGACACTAATCCTGCAAAGACGAACAACAAAATACATGTCGTCGACCATTCCTGGTAGAACTGTTGATGAACTCAAGTCAACAGCCTAGTACAACCCATATCAACTAAACACCATGATCACTATGAACATTACCTGAACAACCTGATCCATAACCAAGACTGTCGAAGCTGAACTGAAGTGACGACGATACTGAACACTTGTGGAATTGAATCTACGGAATCCTCCTGGATCAAAAGGTTGCAATTTTCCTTGTGCAATTAGCCATGTCAGTGGCTAAAATTATACAAGATGCCGAGGAGGAGCCAAATTCTCTGACCAATATAATATATTAGCTAGTAGAACTATAAGAAACCAAAGGGGAGGTAACTTTGAATCTGATTAAATATCAGGAAAAGATGAATCCTCTTTTTGAAAAAGAAAGGCAAGGGACAGATCGTTACGACCAGTATATTTGGTTATTAGATAGGATGTTAGGAGAGAGGACAAGATAAGTCATGGGAAGTTTGATCCTTTATGGTTTGGACCTTTCAAGATATGTGAAGCGAAAGGAAACAACACCTTCTCACTGGAAAACTTGGAGGGTGAGGTGCTTGAATTACCTATGGATGGGTAGTTTCTAAGGCTCTATTTTTAACATTAAAGGCGCCCATTTTCACCCACTGTATATACTAGTCAGCAATTGTAAATACCAATAATGTTTTAAGTTCCTACTGCTTCTTTTTTTATTTTTATAAACTTGAATAAAATGACACCATGCCCAATAAATAGAGGCACTAATATGCAGGTTCTCAATGCATTGCTTGCAATATATTGTCCCCAATTGGAGATGATGGTGCCACCTGTCATACCCTCTTGTAATTGTGTTGAATGGTCCTATTTTTATCTCGAAAGGAGTAGGCCAACCATTAGGAGCCGATTCTCATAATGATGGATATTAGAGAGGGATCATAACATTCGAACCCGATATCAGGAGGAATGGAAGGAAACATATCGGAAGCTCAAAAGGATCAGAACCATGGGGCCTCAGAACTTCATAACCTCAATTCCCTTTTAAATAAGTTCTAATATGATAACAAGGCAGCAGGTCCAACTTTATCAGAGGTTGGACTCTCAGTATATCGAAACCTCAGCATATTGGGACATCAGAAGGATGAATATCAAAGTAGGTTGGACATCAGAACTCGAATCTTGGAAGGTAGAAATAACTTATTAATAATCACAATTCTTTAGAAGCGATTGAGGTAGCAAGAAATAGGGATGTATAACAAAAATCATTCACAAGACTAGGGACTGAGGGACCCTTTCCCTCTCCTCCTATAGGACACATGACAGTAGGTGATTGGTTCTCAAAAGATGATGTCAGCATGACATGGTAGTACTGAGGACATGTGGCATTCAGTTTCGGCCTTTTTGGGTGGCCTAATGGGGAAAATATGTGTGACACATGTCACAACTAAGGACACACCATGTGGAGATTATCACATCAACATGACATCATCTCAAAGTTCAGTATATCAGAAGTCGAAGATCTCGTATCTCATGTGCAATTTAATTTTTAATAAGTTCCGACGAAAGGGGCTCCGATGTTTGTTGGCGTTTTGTCATGAGGACTCAGATAACCAAGGGCACAAAGTAGGGTTGAGCACCCAAGTGTTATGGAGCATATCAAGGATGGAGAAATCGACATGGTAGTGTAAAGAATTTTGAAAAATTTACGATACCAAGGAGCTCTGATGTGTTAGTGGAACTTGGTTGTAGAAGTGCAAAGAACCAGGGGTGGAGAGAAAATACATAGGAAGATAGGCCCCCAGATGGATTTTGAAGGCCTTAGCACCTAAGTGATATGCGGACAATCATAGCTCCCAACCACGTGGACGAAATGCGATAAGAGGCTAAGAAAAAGGGGCCAAACGAAAATTAGGATTTCGTAATATCGTAAGCTCATGTTAATAAAAAGTTACGATACACAGGGCTCTGGAATATGCAATGCAGTGGTGTATGAAGCCACTAGTGACAACACATCATCCTATGGTGGATAAACAAATATAGGCTAAGAAAAAAGGAGCTAAAGGCAATCTGAATATTGTTATATCGTAACATGTTTTTAATAAAGTTATGAAATGTATTGAGATCCGATAATGTAGCAAAATGGTAATAAAGGATGAATGGCTCGATAGTTATCGACTTTGTTGAACCATCAACCAGTGCAAAGAACCTTCAACACCACCACACCAAATCAAGACCAACTCCAAAAAGGGGAAATTTAAGCAGTTAGAGGGAGAAAACGATAGGTGAAATGGTAGGTAGCCGTGGGAAGAGTATAATGGCAACGACGTAGCCATATCATCAATCCACCATGAATCCAAATAATGGAGCCTGAGTCCACCTTAGGAAATCAGAGGAATTGACAATGGAGATATTTTGTTGTGTCAATTATGACACCTCACGTTTTCATATTTTGTTAATATTACATTTTCAAGAAAATAATCAAGTTTGTTATGTAATCATTAGGACAGTTAGGCTAGTCGAACACTTAGACAAATGTGTAGTTCAAATAGGTGTAGCATTCTAAGATATTTTGTAAGTTGTTCTTATTATGGTTCTCCCTATAAAAGGGAGGAGGAACTCAGTAGTAAAGGTTCTGAATTTTTTTTCAGAGAGAGGTTCCATGGTTCAATTTTCCTATCCGACAGGTTGTAATTGTTTGCATATTTCTCATGTTTGGGCCTATGACATGTATTCCATTCTCAGAGATTAATGAAGAAGTTTTTGGCGATTGTAAGCATTGGAATATGTAGTATGCGTTCTTCCTCAATGTGTCACATCATGTGTGTTTTTCTTATTCATAATTTGTGTAACTGTAGCTGTTGGATTAACTCTTAAGTCACATATTTACTTATGTCATGTAATAGTAGATGGTTCTTTTGAGATTGTAGATTTATCTATGTTATGTAATAGTAGAAAATACTTATGAGATATTGAGTTGGAAGCCTTAAAATGCACTCCATAATTTCTACACTTTATTTCCTTTATCTTTTCATGATTCTACTAGGATTTATTGCATAGGATTATATGCCTATCCAACCCTTTGCACTAGGTTCCTTCCTTATATTTCTCCTTTCCATGTTTATTGCAATGACCAATCAAGCTGCATTTTTTGTGTGTGGGCCACCAGACTTGAACATTTGCTCTTGGGAATGATATATTGTTTAGGTGTATATTGAATCTTCCTCTGAGAATGGTAATTGAGCCAAATTTTAAATCATTTTACATGTACCTCTTGAGTATAACTGCTTCATCTTAAAGAGAGACTAATATGTCCTAGGCACTGACCTCTCAACCTCGGGGTTGTCTCTGGAGCTACAACAAAATGGACTATATCAACTTGGTTGTTACATACTGAAATGGATTTTCTAGAAACCGAATATGTATGAAATGTATATAGATATATATAATTTCTTGTATAGTCAGCATCAATACTATACGCATGACATTTAAAAAAATTAAGATGACAAATTTTAATTAAATATAAATCTAAATCCCTATTGATTCTAAAGCACCTCTTTAAAATTTGGTGTACTTTAGAAACTTAAGCACCTAAAGGAAACTAAATCTTATATAGCATATATGTATACGATTATGAATCCATCCTAGATAAGAGGGAAACATTTCTCTATTCAAAATTACAAAATTACAAGAGTATTCAACTGTCACAATTATAGATTACAAAAATCATACATTTGAGATCTCTTATGCTAGATTAAATTACACTTGACTGTTATAGACTCAGCTTTAGGGCTTGCCATTTGCATCATCTACTCATCTGGCCAATGGCTCATAGGAATGCAAGTTTGCATAATACATTCATGGTTTGATTCTATTATCTTCCATCTCGTTAGTTCACCTTTCTTTGATTTAATTTCTATGATATTTATTTGAGATGCTATGACTAGATGAATGTATTTACAAGATATATCTTTAGACATAAAATATCTATAAATGATGTGATCAATCTGTTTTTTAACCTTTTTCAAAAAAATTACCCATCACAACCATGTCACCAATTTGGTATGTGAATTGTCCATCTTCATATGGTCTCACCAACCTAATTTTCGCCTCTATGCATCACATAAAATAGTCGGCCACATTCTCTTCATTTTATGTCGGGGCAGTGACAACAAAAACATCACCTACAACCAAAATGAAAAACATGTAAGAGTTAAATATATTCAAGATTTCAATTTATAGATGAAACTTTTAATGATAGATGAGCCACATACCTTCCCTTAAAATATCAGAAACTCAATCATGATTAAGTGAAGTTATGGCCTCTTCATTGTGCATCTCTTGTCACGTTGGAATTGGATGAGGTCCCTTTGGATTAAGAGGGGCATATTTCCATCCTTTCACATACCTGTGTTTTTCACAATGATCAAGTCTACATCCATCAACACCAATGAAAAACTCACAAAATCATGTGACTTTTCTTATCTAGATGGAAAATATTCCCCCATGTATTTGCTTTCCATTGAGTGTAATTCTCTTGTTCCTTCTACAATATTACAATACCAAGGAATGGATCTATTCACATTACCAAGTTCAATATTCTAGAAGAATCTATGCACATGCCTTATAGATTCGTGAACTACATGTTCTAAATGGGATTTCTACTAGTTGACCACCTCTCGTGATTATTTGAGTCGATCTGCATCATGACTAATTTAGTACCTCCTAAGTGCTCGCTTCACACAAACACCTGGATGATCATACTCACCCTTTCCATTTCTTATTTCAAAGTAGCTCCAAGTATGTTGAATTTTTGTCTTCTTGTGTAGTCAGCTCAACCAATAAAAAGTGTGTGTTGGCTTGAACTTCCCTGCGCAACCATCTTACCATATCCAATTCTTCTTGAATGACATGCAATTTTTTTTTAATGATTCATAAATTAGGTCAAAGCAATGTTACACGAACAATGTGTCATGCTCATGATCATCATTGATGTAAAAGTGATACTCCTTAATCACATCACGTGACTTATCAGTGATATCCCTACCATCAATATTCAATTGCACATGCCTGTATAGAACATGTACTAATATTGAAACTTTTTCTAAGTGATAATAATCACTCTACATCTATTTCTAAGGAGAAAATGTATAATTCTCAGTAAAGTCCACTACTGATAAGATTGTGCTTGGACTAAATACTTCACGAGAATGCTTAAATTCATATGCTTGCCACCTATACCCGTGCGAGTGTTTGATGTATTTATAGATATGGTTTTGAATCACCCCCATGAATTGTGAAATAGGAATCTCATGCTAAACATAGTTGATCCTCTTAGGCGCCAGAGTTGAAGAAGATGATTGATTTCCCATGACATACTCATAATAATTCCATGTGATGGTGACATTTGACATCCCAGACTCGTTGAGATCAATAAGAAAGTTCCTATAGAGCAATGTCAAATAACCAAATGCGTGCATCTTCTCCCACCTATACATATTTTCTTGTAATACAACTCTTCTGGCTCCCTTCTACACAATATTGATGAAACAAAATCACATATTGTAGGAGGAGGAGGGTCACTATGACAATTCTTCTTGTAAAATTCCCAGAAAGTGTCATAATGAAGTTGAAATTAAACATGATATCAATAAAAACACATGTCACAGATTGTGTTAGGCCTAATAAACCATGGCTTCAATTTCTAAAGCATCCTTATGGATATCTTCACATGGTGATTTCTCTCCTAAAATTCCTCAAACAATGTTACTTTTTTCATTTTTACAATGTGCTTATAATGTTCCTGTTACTCACCTTTAGCTATGTGATGTTGTACAACATGCTTTCTATCTAGAATATCATGGGAATGACTCTCCCAAAACTCTACCACAAATGCTTTGATTCCTTTTGTAAGCTTTCCTTTGTAGAGTTTCCTAGTGATAAGAGCTAAACAAGAATATTCATCATTTTCATTCACTCAAACCCTGAATTTGGTATGCTTGTGCAAGGTTTTTCATGAGACATGGAGAAATTTTGACATTATTGATATGATTCAACCCCCTAGGTAACCTTAAGGAAAAGGAATCAATGGAAACACAATACACAGACCTCCCTTAGGTGCTTTTGGACCCCCAGGAGCTAATCCACCACTCCAGGTGCCCAACCCCTAAGTTAACCTATAATTTAGATGAATTAAACTCAAATTCACTCCCATGACAAGGTATGCATGCAACTGTAACCCCAAAGTCACTCTCATAGGCTTCCCTGCTAGCGACCAAAGAATTTTTCTGTTAGTTATATAGCCAGCGACTCCAGGATTTGAGCCACTTTTTCAGGCCCAGAGCCCAGGTCACTACCCAGAACTGAGCCATCTCTTCAAATCAATAAACTAACATGGAAATGGCACTAGTAAAGCAAATACTTGTTCAAGACCTTGACTGGACCCCTACTAGCCATGACAAACATTTTGTCAAACACTTCGTAAATATGAAACCTATAGGTGTAAATAAAAGATCTGAGCATAAGGGTCTCATACTTATCTAAGATTTACTATGAAGCATTGTCTCCTTATCACATTAGCTGCCATTTCATCCATTAGGTCATAGATACATTGATCATTCAATAACAAGTAATAACATTATAGGATCCATACATAACTGTTGTCATAAAATACATACATAATGAGAATAACAAGGACATAAATACCATTGAAATCGCAACCATATAAACCACATATAGTCCATCATAATACTCATATGGATACAAGGAGAAATTCCATTTCATTAATGATCAAAATCCAAACCCAAGATGGGACTGCCACATTCCACCCGACCGTAGAATGGCTGAGCCAACTCTCTCTTCAGTCATTCACCCATGTGCCATATTACAAGCATGAACGTGGGACATCATAGAACACATCAATCAAAACTCATCCAGGGCTTCCAAAGAACATCCACCTCAACCCATAAAACAATGATTCCACCGCATGGTCACACATCATCAAACCATCACCAGATAGGTTTCCATTCTAGCCATCCAGAGCTCCAAAGAGTTTGTTCCAATTGAGGCTCCCGGACTAATAACTCAATCCATCAAGGGCTCCAGAGTGTTTTTCCAACCAAGGCTCCATGACTGATAACTAAACCCAAGTTGTTACCAGGATCCAGAGCATTAGTCCAACCAAGGCTCCAAGAACTAATAACTCAACCCAAGCTAATGAAACATGAGAACCAACCCAAAAAAAGCGATGAACATAAACCCACAATCACTATGGCTACCCAATAAATGGAAAGGCTAGGTAATCCAGTATCAATCCTGGGCATCCTCCATGCCAATGACATATCACAACCAACAAACCACATGCATGTGCCATAGATGCCAAAACTAGTGAGGAAAAAATCCACGCAACTCGGTACCTACAAGAAAATCTGATGTAGCTGCTAATCCTGATGCCCTCTTGCGCTTTCCTGCTCTTCCTTTACCTTCTTTTTCCAAGAATCCAAGTATGCCACACCCACCAAGGGTGCTCCAAGAAAACTCTAATTCTCCAATAGGATGAGAGAGAGAGAGAGAATAATGAGAGAGCTCCAAAACTAAACTAACCAAGTCCTACCCACTGATCCTCATAAGCCTTTTTATGAATGAGGCCTTTATTTTCTTCATTTTCCATTATTTTACGTCAATTTCCTCCTCACATGCAACCTGTGACCTTTTACCTTACTTTTCTCCTAATTTCATTTATTTTCATAAATAAATGTGCCAAAAATGCATTTTTTTCCTTTCCAAAACCTTAGCCATTGCCTTTGCCAATTTCCTTTAGCCATAATAAACTGACTCAACACCCACTAGGATGTTCCGCCACCATTCATCTTGGAATACGTGTCCCATCACTATGGCCTTATATATTTTTACATGGAATTTTACTATGGCTTTTACAGAACCCTCCCCCTTGGGGGAACACCGTCCTTGGTGTTCAACACCACCTACAAACGATAAGAATGCTAAAAAAAAGCATACTTCCCATGGAGCTTTATAACACAACTCGTTGCAGTATTTACAATGACCATATACTAAAACTTGAAAAACATATTGTTTACTAGATCTTTATAACACAACTCATTACGGCATTTTACAATCCACATATACACATACACATTTTCTTCAACCAACAAATAACCATACTTTCTATGGAGCTTTATAAATCTAGCTCAATACAGTATTTACAATAATACCCACGTATACACATATGCACATTTTCTCAAGCAATAAATAAAAATATATGTTGTCTGTGTTATCGCTCAGGTTGTCCCTTGGCTCCTTCAGGGATACGACCGAGGTAACCATAGACAAAGCTTTGGACTGCCGGTCCTAGCCTACCAGCAGTCAGATAGGGCTCTCTCTTTGGGATTTAGCTTTGTTTAGGGAATGATTTCAGGCTAGATATGATGCACATGGGTTTTTGTTTGAGTTTGGTGGGATGGATGATCTATTCAGGCAGAGTTGGCATGTGAAGCGTAAGAAGTTCAAACCATTGGGCATGGAGTCAATGAATGTGGATTGAAGGGTGTGTTTTCTTTGACGGAAGAGGAATATAGAGCAGGATAGCTACACATGGACCAATATTCAAGCTGGGAATGAGATGAAATGGAGGTCAGGGAATGAAAGGCAATTAAGTAGCTTTCATCACGCTAACAGAGGGAAGGTGAGTGAACATTATATAGGAGCAATCAAGATTTCCTAAACGATATTCATATATGAAGGAAACTAGTGTAAATATGAGCCAAGAGGTATTCATATTCATAGGCTAATTTAGAAGAGAACATAGAGAAATAATAGGAATTGAGCACAGAGTGTTGTCAAGCGAATTCTGAGCTATTCTTCTTTTCTGTTATTTAGATCATGACACAAAGGCGATATAAACACATTAAAACTGAAAACAGAGGCAAGAAAGACTTATTTAGCCATGAACAAAGCACGGGAATCCTGTAATTAGCTCTTCAGCCATCAAATCCACAACAGACAGTTCATAATCCAAACATTCCAGCCATCTTTGATCGTAGAAACTCTCAAGTTTACAGCGCAAGTCTCGAATGACTCAGTCAATCAACCAACTCTCCGCTGTCAATATTTGCAGCTTTAATCCATTCAACTGTTCCATCTTTATGAAATAACAGGTGATGAATTATATGACACAACAGACCATAAATGTTTTCACAACTTCCTTTACATCTCAACTTCTTTTGTGATTGAAGCAACCAGGTGCAGGAGAATTCCCCCTGTCTGCTAGTCATGAATTCAATGAAGAAAGACCTTGGCAGAAACAGGCCTGTGAAGAGTTGTTCACGTGAGGATGCAAGGAAGAATAGCTTGTCAAGAAGAACAAGGAAAAGACGTGGATAAATATAATCAATCTTCTCCCAATTGCCAAATGTAGAAGATAATGCTTCTGCAAAGCTTTCTACCATATGCATTCTTTTATCCTGCAAATTGATTTCTGGAAATGTGTCCATGTCTAGCCAGAGTAGTTGATCACTCCAATACTTTTTGTAGGTGAGGCATTGGTAGATAATTTTCTTTCCATACTCTATACCCAAATCCTTAGGTAAAAAAGGAAGTAGTACTTGCAATCTTCCAATCTCGCCAAGAGTTATGGACCCTTTCATATTGCACACAATGTCACTTGTGATGTCTTGAAGAATCAAAATACTTGCTGCATCTTCACGTAGACTGACAAATTCTTTCATGTCTTGATCTTGATGTTTTAGTGGAAAAAACACATCAAAAAAAATTGTTCTTTACAGATTGTCATCACTCCAAACTTTACAACCTGCTGTAACCCAGCTTTCTTTGCTAATCGTCCTAATTTATCTTGACTCAATTGTGATCCTGAGTTGTCCTGCTTTAGAAAATAATTGAGAATTTGATCACGACTGCTCACTAAACTGCCATCAATCTTGCGATGAACAATCTGAATTCCACCTTCAGCCGTTTTTGACCTGAAAAACCTTGCTTTCTTCTGAATTCAACCATTTCAGCAATTCAGGAGACTGAAGAACTTGCATTTGCACATGCTTTGACAAAGGAGAGTGTGTTTTCTTTCTGTCCTTTCTACTTGAATAAGTCTTTGGTAGGATTTTATCTCCCCCGGTAATTTTCCTCTTATCAGACAAATAAGACAGCAAATAATGTAATGCCACTTGTTGAACTTCTTGCAGAGCTGCCTTACTCCTCTGCCTCAATCTTTCTGACAGGGATGTCCTACCAATAAAGAGAATCAATGAAGCATTTTCAGTTTAATGGAGGCACAAGCTTGTATCCCTCACTTTGCAGCTCAGTCACAAGAGGATGGGGTGTCAACACAAACTCCTCAAGGTCATCTCCCTTGTCAAAATTTTTGGAGCAGTTTTGGGCAGTCTGGAAATTGTAACATGAGTGATGATTTCTGTTGGGCATCAATGCTTAAAGAAAAAATAACAGATCTGTTAGATAATAGCCCAAATCTTTGTTGTTCAGGTGGAAGCATATTATCCCTTGCAATCCTAGACAAATTAGTGTACAAAACTTTAAAATAATTATACTCTTCCTGAGTGCAAGAAGATCCATAAAACAAGGCATGACTTGAGGAATGATCACTCCCTTGCCAATTAGTCACTACAGTTGTATTTGTTTCTATCCCAATTGTGTCATTACCATAGTTTACCCAGTGTAAGCCATCTTTCCAAAGAGTTTTAGAACTTCCTTCACTAGTCTCACAAATTTCTTGTTCACTCACGAATCCATGGTTCTCAGTCTTCAATAATGGTGATTTAGGAGATGTTTTTGTGTTCTTGTCCCTCTTTAAATTCATTCCTACTGATTCAATGTTGTTGTCACTCTTAGGCTCCAACTGGCTTCTTCTCCCACAGCTTGGTTATCCCTGTAGAAATCCAAATCTTTTCCAGCTCCTTCACAAAAACTATCCTTTTGAACACATGGTTTTTTCAATTGGGTACAATCTTGTCCCACACATGAAAATAGAGAGTGCTATTGCCATTGCCAAGGTTGGGATGCCAAATCCCAAACCCCATCCAACATTCTTCTTGAATGTACATGAGCACAGATATAGATACAACCAAACCACTGGACATTCCAAAGTACCACCAATTGAAGAATGAACTCTTGTGCTTCCTCTCATCTGGGTCTCGGTCATCACACTGGTCTGTCTCAAATGTTTGCAGACAAGGTTTGTGCCCTCCTTGCCTCAGTAGAAAATATGGAACATTGCGGCATCCAAAGTATGACATATTTGGCCTGTAAACATGTCGATCATGAAAGATGAATAACCTGTTGCAGCAGGAGGCTAACAGTCTGCATCAGCAACAAGGGAATCCAAAGGCTCACACCTCCAACCTCAAAGTAATACCAGGATTCACCTCCTTCCCAGGAAGTCTAGAATCCACTGGAAAGTCAAATCTGCATTGAATGTCCAGTGCAACAATCCTACGCCACTTATCTTCTGAGTGAAAAATTACCAACTCATTGTCCCAGGGCGCACTCCCAATTTTCATCTTCTTCCATCTGAAAATGGTCATGACAAAAAAAAATCCTTTTGTGACCTTCCTATTGGGATGGGGTCCCCTAGGTCCAATTTTGACTAACTTTTGTAAAAGCCTTCGCATTTTAAGGAGCGGAGTTCACAGCGCGCAAGTCACTAGGATTCAAGGGGTTTTAGGAAGGTCAAATCCCCTTAGTTTTTGTATTGTTTTGAGCTTCGCCCATGGTTTGTGAACCATGGTATTGTAATAGGAAAAATTATATAAAGGGGTGTCCTAGAAATTCTAAGGAAACCAATTAGATTTGATGAGATGATATGTTTCTGAGTCTGTAAGTGTAAGTTCTTTCTATATTTGGGTGAATGGGAAGGCTCCTACTACTGTGTGCATGGACACCTTGATAAGTTAGCAGTTGAGTGCGCAGGCCCCTACAGCTGTGTGCACAGGGTCTGAAATGTATATGTATTGAAGATCTGGAATAATAAAAAGTATTTGAAGAAAATTTGTGTTTGAACTATATAATTATATGTATTATGTATTTATTCTTTGTTGAATGACATTTATCTGTAAGATTTTCTTAATTACTCTACAAAGATCTGGATCTATTGTTATAGGTTATTTTATGCATGATTAGACACTTATGCAAAGTTGATAACTCTGATAAATTGAAAATCGCTTTAAGTTTAGGGATTCCGAGGATAAGGGTTCGTGAAGGTTAGGTCAGGCCTGAAACTGAAGAAATTCCTTACTCCCACATTACATAGCCTTCTAGATGTAGAAACCTAGTTTTGGCATCCCCCAATATTGCCTCAGGTGAGACTGCAACCTGCGCTAAGCAAGTTGTTTCTGATAGGGTCGTTAATATAGGGTTTTCTTGGTTAGAGCCGACAACTCTAAACCTGGGTCTAACCCCCCTCAATCCAACAAATGGTTTTGTTGCCAGGCTCAGGATCTATCTAAGGGATGTGTGATGTGGCATAAGTGGATACCAACTAAGAAAGAAATCGAGAAGTGGATAGATCAGAAGTTGCACAAGTTCAAGAGAATCGGAATTCGCGCTTATCAAAAGAAAAGTGGTTACAGAGGTATCTCTACGTAGAAGTACATGATGAATTCTTTTCAACACAAGTGATTGTCCAAATTAGCATATATAGAACTTACTTGGAATCACGATGATCCTATTTTATGGACTCCAAAACTAGTCAAACATCTTGAGGGATCTGATTATAAGGTTGCAAGGGTTGTTGATTACTGGATTGATAGTATCTTAGGTGGTTTCATCTCTCAATTTTCAATCGATACATCAGTGTCTTATAGCAAAGTTGAATGCCTATTCTTCAAAGGTTCGAGAGGTAAGTACCTGAAATCGATAAAACCCTAGATTAAAATGATGTTGTACGAAAAAGGGATTATGCCTTTACATTAATGTTTAAGAGAGGTCAGACTCTAAGTGAATTGGAAAGCGATTCAGGGTAGATCTAGACAAATTCATTGAGAATGAATACAGTCCTTTATTGGGAGAGATTGAAAGTGAAGAAGAAAGAAGTAGCCCTAGTATGCCTAGAGGTGCGATGCAATTAGTATATTCGGGTACTTCTGGAATTCCACATCCATCCACTCCACCTATGCCTCATACACCTATGCCTATGCCTCCACCTCCACCTCCACCTCCATTGTTGAGTATGGCGAATACAGTGAAAATGCTTGTATTCATGGGTCAAGGATCAGAGGTTCCCAATCAATTTTGGTTCATCGCAGAAGCTATGTGGAAAAAGCAGCAAGTCAATGACTATGATATGAATAAAGTGCAATTGGTTACAACACTGCAAGACAAAGTGCTTACTTGGTACATCAGACATACTATGACCCATCTGGCTACTTCATTAGCTAACACAAAGGATGTGTTGAATGCAAAATTTATGAAGCCGAAGTTGTAAGCTGAGTGTGTGACCGAAATAAAGGAGATCAAGCAAAGGGCTAATGAGTCTATTATTTACTAAGCCAAGCTAATCTTCATATTTCAGATGAATAACATAGGGACTGGCACATAGCTTCTCTATTACCTCACTTAAGATTGTCGTTATCCTAGCAGAAGATTGGCTCTTAGGACGAAGCATTGGATATCGCGATGAACCTAGAAGCTTCATTGATCCAAGACGTAGGAGTTCAACAAATCAAATCGCAGTTAGAAAGCCTCCATATGGAGTTGCAGGATCCGAAGAATGGAAAGGAGGTTAAATTGGAAATAAATTATGAAGTTTGGTGCACAAAGTGCAAGACTGAAAGTCATCATAAAGATCAATGCCTTTTATTTTGTGATTCTATATGTTAGCGCTCAAATCTGCCTTAGGCTGAAATAAGGCAAGACTCGAGGCCACATCAAACCACGCTCAGCCTCGTAGCTAGCCCTACGAGGACAGGAGAGGGCTCTCTCCGGGTCAAACTCGGCAAAAGATATTCGAAAAGGCTTGAGATGACCGAATTGATGACTGATTTTAGGCTAGGTATTAAGTACAAAGAGTT
>APFE030653134.1:29157-64677 GCA_000404065.3 Pinus taeda
ATTTTATGAATGAATCTTCTAGAATAGGTAAAAAGTGTCATGTAAACATGAAATTACATCAATTACATCAAAGAGGATGAAAAATCCCACCAAAAAGTCAAAACTAGTCAATGCTGCGTTTTCCTGTGCTGAAGGTGCAAAACTGGCAAATTTTCCCAACGCGTAGCGCGCCATTTCTCTACGCATAGCGCGCCTTTCAGGCCACTTGTGAGGCACTTCCCGGCATCCAAATGAGGCACAAGTGGGCTTGTTGGAAAGGTCTGGATGTCTACTCTCCAGCCTAAGTGGAATTTCTCAATTTGGTGGCCATTTGCCCCTCCAAAATTGCAATCTCCCAAGACTGCTTCCTGTGTGTCCAAAAAGTGGCAGAAGGTCATTTTTTGCTTGTTTTTTGACCTTTTGGGGGCTCAAATCTCCATGAAACTTCTTGGAAGTGGCTGAGCAAGTGTATTTTGTCATGACAAATCCAAAAATTCTGAGTTTTTTGTAAAATGGACCTCCCCGCGCTACACGTTGAGGGAAAAAACCTGTTTTTGACAAAAAATTTCAAAATTGACCAAAATTGCTCCAAATTATCTGAATTTTGAGCTGAGGGTGTATCATTGAGTGTCATGCTCCTTCAAGGTGGCTTCAGCCAAAATCTGAAGTGGATCGGGCCTTTTCCTTTGTTTTAGTGCCTTGGCCAATCGTCTCTTGAGTACCTTCATTTTTGCTTTGCACACATGCATGCGGGCCCAATAATGATTTTTCATGTGGCGAAGCATATCTTTGTCCCTGTTTGCCTTGGCTATCAACTTTTCTAAATGAGTGTTCACCCGAATGAGCATAGATTCCTGATCGATAGGTGTCAAATCACCGGGTCTCCTACGGGCCAATTCCCGGTCTTCACGAATCTTCCGCTGCTCATAAAGCTCATGCTCATCTTCCAACTGTTTGTTGCGCTGCTCTAAGTAGTTAATCACCCATTTTTCCATCTGCAATTTCTTGTGCAGTGACTCATTCTCGGCCCTTTGCTCTCGGATGATCTCCTTGAGCTGTGAGGTAGGAGAGCTAGCATCAACATCAATGACATCTGTGTCCTGACCTCTTGAAGGACCCTCATCAATCATGGGCCTCTTGCCCCTGTCCTGGACCTGTACCTGTGCTGAAGAAGATGGCGAGACCCCTTCCACATGATGTGGAGATAATACTCGTTGTTTCGATGAAGTCAACGAGACCCCTTCCACCTCGGATGGAGATAGTACTCATCGTGCAGCTGCAAATAAGGCTCTGGGGCCTTTCTGATATGTCACATATGTTGGAGCATCAACATGCTCGGTCTCATGCTGTGAAGGCCCTCCCTCATCATGGACAATCTCAGGAGGTGGGTGTGGCACCGTGAAGAAGTCACGAGAAATGAAATCCTCCCATGGAATACCCTGTTGTGCCAACTGATGCATCACTATGATCTTGATCAGTGCATAATGATATATACTTTTGAGTTGTTGTGTGGGGTTCTTCCTTTGCACTACGGGCACCATCTTCTCTATATTTCGGCACATGAAAAATGGAATGTTCATCATTCGTACCCGGGTAAAATGCATCAACAAACGGATATGGTACGAATATAAACGTGAAAATCTGCCCTCACAAGTAAAATAAGCCTCATCAAGGGTGCATACTCCTCCCTTAGGAATCTGAAAGGAAAAACAGCAGTAAGGTGCCTAATGCATCCGGGTTTGATGTATGGTTGATAATGAAATTTGTCTAGCAGCTTGCGCTTGGTCCACTCTTCCCCAACATTTGGTATCCCGGTGGCTTGAGCAACAATTTCAGGTGATAGGGTGAAATCCACTCCTGCAAGGTTCACATGGCCTTTGTGCAAATGTAGGACAAACAAGCAGACCGATTCTCTATGGTGTTGAATTTGTGAGATCCTCTCACAATATCCAAAGCATGATTGATACTGAAAACATGACATTGCAAGAGGACAGGCTTGCAATTGAGCCAAAGAGGTGGGCTCCTCCCTGACATGCCGACCACCTTTACCACCCTTGTGATGCCTCCTTGGCACCTCTATCTCCGGTGTTGAATCACGGTCATCACTCTGTTCATAATCTGATTCGGTTTCTGACATGGTTTTGGATGCAAAGTGACTGAAATGTAATGCTGACTTTGCACCCAATGAATTGTTGTTTGACTTTTTCAAATGCTGCAATGTGCTTGAGAGAAAAATCGATTTGATGGCTTGCTGGCAATTTGTTGAGCAGAAAACCCAACATGTAGTGCACCTTTCCCAACGCGTAGCGCCCCTCTGACGCGTAGCGCACGTGTAGAATAACATTGATAAAATATCCCTGACGTGTAGCGTGCCCCTGACACGTAGCGCGCCCTTCCTGACGCATAGCGCGCCTCTGAAACTGCCCACTTTGCTCAAGAACTCCTAAAATCACCTTTGCAAGGTTTCACTTAGCTTGTGAGAGGCAAATGAGTAGCTAATGAAGAATGATGTGCTTTTATAGGCTTCCTTTAGATTTTCATTTGCCCAAAACCCACTTTATAATGTTTTGAATGCTGACACTTTTTGAATTAATTGGCTCTGACTTTTGGTTTCTTTTCTTTGAAAAATTGGTTGAAATGATGATTTCTTCTGAAAATTTTTGCAGGGATAGCTTCTAAGGTGATTTGGCAAAGGAGACCAAGGTTGCACTTTGACATTTGGAGAGCTTGAAATTTTGAGAATTTTTACAAAAAATGAGATAATGACCTTTGTTTTGCAAAAACAGAGTTTTGAAAACAAGGTGAAAATTTCGCTGTACAATAGTGAGAATTGTTGAAATGATGCTTTATGAAGGACATCCCTCTGGCCTGCTGGTCCTTTATGACCTCTCAAGATAAAAATTGACTCAACCCTAGACCTAAGACCTCAAAATTTAAAACAAGATAAATGACCCTTTGAAGATTTTATTCACTCAAACAAACCTGAACCAGCAGTGCCAAACAGGAGGGGAATAAAAGACACAAACTCCTCCAGCAGAGTTATGGCATGCCTAACGAAATGCAACATGATCACACTGATGGGACACCTAATTATGAAATGCAAAGAGCTTTGATCTCTGGTGGAGGGCTACTAGACCGACTCTAACAGATTCAATAAACTTTTAAAGGATATGACTCAGGATTACAAGCCTCCTGACAAGACAGATTTGGAATAGTATCTTGACCTTTCCACATTGAAACTCAATATGAGATAAGACGTGCTCACCCAAAAACTCTAGCTATTGCCCAAAACACAGCTGAAGAGTTAGAGAAGGACAAGAAAGCCTCAAAAAATAATAAATCCCAAGGTTTGAAAGAGGTAAAATCATTTCTAAGGGGAAAGAAGTTACAAAAGAAGAGTCAAAAATAGTTAAAGAATTGACCTAATTAGTAAGATAAATGAAGATTGAACGTGCTAGACAAACAAGTGAGATGTAGAATCAGCTAATACATATGGGAAGAATCCAAATGAAAAATATGTCTCCCGGGAATAATAATAATAAAAAGGGTAGCAACAATAATCCATGGCCAAGAAAAAATTGTCCAAATGATCAAAGGCCTCCTACACCACTCTAGTCTACTTATATGATTGATGAGCCTATTCCTTTCTGCGGACCTTGTGGGAGTTTCCATGAAGAAATGACATGTGCCTTTTCTAAAAGAGTCTTGGAGGAAAGTAGAAACCAACATAATAACAATGCAACTCAAGAAAACTCCAAGGAAAGTCGATGTGCCAATATGATTTCTTCAGCGTTCGCCATCAATACCTTCAATGAAGAGAAAGACCCCATTAGTCAAGCATATGGTGAAAAGCCATCTCAAGAGAAAAATCTAGAACTTGCCAAAAGTAAAGGTTATACCTATTATAGGAAAGGTAAAGATCAAAATCAAAATAAGCAAGTTCCTTCCAAAAGGTATATGTATAGATTAAAAGTGGATTGGGAAGCATGGATTAATAACATCAAGATGGCAGTTCCAGTCTTAGAACTTTTCAAGATCCTATCACAAAGAGCTTCATTCTTTAAATCTTTAGGTATTGCTCAACAACAAAAATTTGATACTCAACCTAAAGATGAAGAAATTGAGTTAAAATATATAAACTGCTATATGACCAATGAAGACCATCATCCATTCTTTCTGAAATTGGATTTTAATGATCATCCCCTTCACAATTACATGTTTGATTCTGGTGCATCTACAAATGTTATGACCAAGAAGGTCATGGAGCAATTTAATTTAAGAATTTCTAGTCCTTATCATAACATTTTCTCAATGGGTTCAAGAAACGTTGAAGTCCTTGGTGTGGTAAAGAATCTATAGGTCTCCCTGGTTGATTACCCATACAAGATCATCACCATAGATATAGCAGTGATTGACGCGGCAAATGTGTGGGGAATGGTTCTGTCCAAAAATTTTGCAGTCGATTTAGGTAGATCTATTCATATGGCTTTATCTTACACCACTATTCCAGCAACATCAGGTGGCGTGGTTAGATTATACATATAAGTAGAAAGAAGATACCATGTAGAAGTTCCAAAGAATTTGTAGAATGGTGAAAAGGTTGTTCTATAGGTTCATCCACCGTATTTTGGGTTAGAGTTTTTCCAACCAGTATGTCACTTTTCTTCATTCCACCACCCATTCCCTACTTCGAGTAGAAAGAGAAGCAAGCTTTAGTTTTACATGCTTCATGTGGTTAAGATTGTCTTTTCATTATCATTACATATTATTGTCGTAAATAATAATCATAACTCAAGTACTTAAACATTTAAAATAATCTTAAGGTAAGAACTTCACTCATTGATCTTGCATTTCATTCTAAGAGTAGTTATATTTAACAACTTACCTCCAAGCATAAGCTTGGATGATAGACTCCTAGGACAACTCTTTCTCATTCAGCTTGAGGTATTAAACCCTTCCTTGTGGTTCACATAGTCACCCTGCAGTTGTCAAAGCCACAATGTTTGCATCGTTGGAGGCACTGGGTGGTTGGAACACAAGGGGGTAGTATCTTTAATCAGGCCACTACCTGCTTCTCGTTGGCTTCCATCCCATAACCTACTCTGAGTATTGTTTCTAAAAATAGTTAAGGAAAAGGTTCCATTTAGACTACGCATATAATATAAAATTAACCAAGATCCTTGCATCACCCTTAGGTCTTAGGAGTTGCATCGCATATAATATAGTCAATCACATAAGAAACATTTATCCATCCGGTTACTTAGTCATAATTTATAATAAGAAATTAGATTTGACTCCACAAGGCATTGGTCTCAATTATAAATCTAATTGAATCCTTGATCTTGCTAAATTAAACCAAGTATTTAGGCCACTCAACTGTGTCTCCCAGGCAAGTTGGTTCCCAACTTGTTTTCCATCACCTCATTCCTATAAATATACCCACCATAGCCTGTTGTTGGGAGACAACTAGAATGGAGTGGGTGGGGATCAGAATGACGGTCCCTGCCCTGATAGGTTGTCGCGGTGCCTATACAATCCAAGCGACAACATTTTTTGGCACTGTTTTCAGGGATAGATTTTTTCTGTTCCCGGGGTTTATGATAATTTCTCAATCTTTCCATCTTTCTTCATTCCTTGTCCCATCAATGCCACAACATTTTTTGGCACCTTTCTTTTCATCTTTTCATCACTGTATCCTTTATAATTTCACTAATCCTTTCATCTTTTCATCACTGTATCCTTTGTCCTTTCACTAATCCTTCCATCTTGTTCATTCAAACTTTTATCACTTGGACATTTAGGTTGGCTTCTTGTTTGGGTGGAAACTCCACTTATTCAACCATTCATAAGAGCCTACTCTAGAAGGAATCCTTGTAGCTTGGTCAACCTTGCCCCCGATCCTAAAAATGTTCTAAGAGCTCGGTTAAACAAATTAAATTCTAGAGAGCAACTAAATTTTCTCAAACAAGAAGCCCTCCCTGATCTCCATTTTATTTTCATCAATCCTCTAAATCAAGACATCATGGGTGACTTTTATAGGCCTTGCAACTTCACCAACATCCAAGGGTACCAGCATGATCTCCCAAATGAATCTACCATGAGCAGGCTGCCAATCTTCCAAGGAAATAATGCCATCAATTTTGAAGCACATATAAAGAAATTCAACAGTTTCATCCAAATATTTTCTCATAATACTACGCACAACCATGAAGATGTCAAAATGAAGTTGTCTGTTCTATCCTTAGAAGATGATGCTCTCGATTGATTTCATGACAAAGTTGATATTGCCTTTGATTCTTTAAGGACCCTCCTTAATTCATTAAGGGAAAAATATGGGGATAGGAGAGAAGGAAAATATTTGGTCAAAGAATTCAACACTATTAAGGAAAGAGAGAATGAAATAGTGGAAGAGTTTAACCAAAGATTCAATAAACTTTTAAAGGATATGACTCAGGATTACAAGCCTCCTGACAAGACAGATTTGGAATAGTATCTTGACCTTTTCACATTGAAACCCAATATGAGATAAGACGTGCTCACCCAAAAACTCTAGCTATTGCCCAAAACACAGCTGAAGAGTTAGAGAAGGACAAGAAAGCCTCAAAAAATAATAAATCCCAAGGTTTGAAAGAGGTAAAATCATTTCTAAGGGGAAAGAAGTTACAAAAGAAGAGTCAAAAATAGTTAAAGAATTGACCTGATTAGTAAGATAAATGAAAATTGAACGTGCTAGACAAACAAATGAGATGTAGAATCAGCTAATACATATGGGAAGAATCCAAATGAAAAATATGTCTCCCGGGTGTTAGTGTCAGTCTTTACAGCCTTCCTCCAGTGATCAAATATGCTCTTACAAAGTTATTTTGAAGTGTCAAGGTCAAATTTTGTCATTTCAAAGAGTTTTCAAGCAAAATTTGGTCACTAGGCATTAGGTCTAGGGTTTGTTTTCACTCCTTCTAGGGTTTGCCCAAATGTCAGTCCATGTCATCATTCAGCTGAGTCTATCATCATTAATAGGGTTGTCTTTATCATGTTAGTGTCTAATGATTCATTTTACATCTTTTTCATGCTTCAGTTGTGCCTAGGCAAGCTCATTTCCCTCTCCTAGGGTTTTGAAGGCAATTTCTCTTGGGCGGACAAATCATCAGCAAAACTCATATCCTGATGTTCATACACCTTCCCCTATCCTTCATGTACCTTATCAAACACTTCCCATCCCTTAGATCCCCAAAATCCTCATTGTTCCACAAACCCTAGTTTCTAGCTACAACCTGGCAATTTGCTAGGTTGGGCCTGTGTTTTTCCCTTTTGGATCCCTTCCCCTCACTCAATCTCTGAGATTCCACTTTCCCCTGCTTCCTAACATCCCTCCCCACTCCCACAAATTTCCCCAAGAATTTAGAAGCCCCCTATCCCCTTCATCTCGCTTCATTTCGACAGAATTCCTTGTTTTACACATCGGGACAAGTCGCACTCAAATGATGCTTCAGAGCAAGAAAGGATGCATTTTGGGAAACTGAGAGACATTTTTGTCCAAAACCTGCCAAAGAAGAAAAACCTCCTTCAATTTTTACACAGGTGTCATGGTTTGAGAGAAATGTCAAGAATATCGTTACCTCAGGAGAATCAAAGACACCTCTGAAGTGACCTTGGGAAAATAAAGTTTTCTCCTAGCTTGGTTGGCCAAATGATTTTCTTGATGGGTAAAATGATAACTAGACAAATATAGCTTTCCAATGAGCTATCATGGGCTAAATTTGGGGTTGAGGAAGGCATTCAAAAGTTGACTGCAAAATCACTCTTCTTTCAGGCAGCCTCATTTGGCACTTTTTTACCAGTCTTGGGAGATTTGATTTTTGACAGGTACAATCAACTCCAAATTGAAAAATTCCACTTGGGTTGGAAATTAGACTCAAAGACCTTTCCAACGAGCTATCCTGCGCCCGATTCCGACATCAGGAAGGTCTCCAAAAGCCTCCTGCAACAGGGGTGCGACTAGTCGAGTTTGAGGTGCGACCAGTTGGGCAGGTGCGACTAGTCAGAGCTGCTCCCACAGTGCAATTTTTGAACTGGTGCGACCAGTCAGAGAGGCGTGACTAGTCAAGTTTGGGGTGCGACTAGAGAAGCTGAGTTTGCCAGAAACTTGCTAAATCACTCAAATCGCCCTCCCAAGCTGCTAAATCGACCAGTTGAGGCAGCAGGGCATTTCATGGGCAGACTTCATTTCTCATGAGGTCTTTTCAGCGCCATCACGGTCACAACCAGAGCCAGAGAGAGCACAGCCAGAGCCAGAGAGAGATCAGCCAGAGCCACAGATCATTCATGAGGAGGGAGGTCCATCACACCAGGCAGAGATTATCGCACCGACACATCTTGTTTCCCCACTACAGTGTACATATCGGAGAGGTCATAGGACCTTGTTTGCAGCAGCTCGACGAGTATTATCTCCACAGCAGGTGGAAGGGGTCTCGTCATCATCATCAGATCAACGAGTGTTATCTCCACACCAGGTGGAAGGGGCCTCGTTGCCGACAGCAGCACAGGTAGCAGAGAGGGGCAAGCTGCCCATGATTGAGGAGAGAGTGTATGGTGTTCCGGTTATTGATCTTGACGCTGATTCTCCTACCACAGAGCTCAGGGATATTATCCAAGAGCAAAGCGTCGAGATTCAGTCACTGCAAACAAAGTTGTTGAGGGCCAAATGGGTAAACACATATTTGGAGCAGCGAAACAAACAGCTGGAGGATGAGAAGGAATTGGACGAGCTATGGAGAATTCGAAGTGACCGAGTCATCAACCGTAGGAGGCCCGGTGACTTGCTGCCCAAAGAGAGAGAGTCCATGCTTATTCGAGTCAACACACACTTAGAGGGGCTGTTGGCTAAGGCCAATCGGAACAACAAGTTGCTAAGAAAACATGAAAAATCATTATTGGGCAAGAATGCATGTTTGCAAGGCGAAGATGAAAATTCTTCAAAGGAGGTTGACCAAGGCTCCCAAAGGAAGGAAGAAGACCAACCCGCTCAGTATCTTGGTCGAAGCTTCTCTTACTCATCACGGTACTCATAAACTTCCTTCTGGCAGCAAACCCAAGAGATTTTGAGAATTTTGAGGCATTTTTGGCATTTTTGGGAATTTAACAGGTTTTGGCCATTCTATCGGTCTCACCCCGTACGAGACCGGTAGTCGATACAGCTCGGAATGGGAAAAATTTATATGGTTGGATTTGTCATGCAAAAATACACTTTCCTATGGAAAGATTTCAAATTTTTGTGGAGATTTGGGCACCCAAAAGCTCAAAATACAGCCAAATTTTGACTTTCTGCCCCCTTTTTGAGTTACAGAAAGCAGTCTTGGGAGATTTGCTTTTTGAGGGGTCAAATCAACTCCAAATTCAGAAATTCTGGTTGAGTTGGAAAGTATACTTCTAGACCTTTCCAATGAGCTATCCTGCATCTGATTTGGACTCCGGGAAGGCCTTCGAACAGTGCTTCCAAAAGGTGCGACCGGTAGAGCAAAATTTGCCTGTTTTTGACCAGTTCGGCCAGTTGAGCACAGTTTTCACTTGGATTGACCATTTGGGCATGTAATTGATGGATTTTTGTGTAACTTTCATGGCATTAGACACTTTTACTCTTCTTTACCTCTTCTAGAAGCTTCTTTGATGTAAAAAGTGAATAATTAATGCATGAATCAGTTAGCTAAGTAATAGAGGCAAGTTGTTGAGCTGCCTATTATCTAGTGCTTAGTTTGGAATTAGTTCAAACTGCTCCTAGAAGGATGAGCTCGACCCCTAGAGGAAAGGGAAGAGGTTAGCTTGCCTATATTATGTGTTTTCTTATTCATTTTGAGAGGTTGGAAGGTTGGACTCTTGTGGGAGAAAGTTTCATTGTATATTGTACATCTATCTTTGCAATTTCAAGAGGAAGAAGGCCAGGGGTTTGCAGACATCCTTGTGGATTCTTGTGGATTGTAGTGTTGATGGTGTGTTCTCTACATGTTCTTGTAAGTTTTTTTATGTATTCTACATCTCTCTTTTGCTTCTATTTGGACAGATGAAGTGGTAAAGTTTGAATACATGCTTTGACATGCTCAGCTTTTTAGTTTGTTCAAAATTTATGTTTTCTGCTATCTAGAGAGGATTCAAATGGTTGTTTGCCCTCTTTAGCTCCTTCTCTATCATCTCTGATCATCCATCTCAGATTAAGGCATCAGCGCTCACTCCTACCTTGCCCCAAAGATCCCCCTGCAAAAACTGTGCTCAATCCCCGCACCCTGAATTGCACTCCCTCCAATTGCCACCAAAAAACCAAAAAATCTTTAAATCAACCCCCCTTATCAATTTACTAGCCTAATATCTTTGATCCTAATTGGTCAGCTTATCATATTGAAAGATCTACTGAATCTGACCCGAGAGAGCCTTCTCATACCTCGTAGGGCTAGCTACGAGGTGAAATGGTTTGATGTAGCCTTGAGAGTTTGTCTATCTCAGCCTAAGTGAATTCCAAGCGCTAACAGCATGGAAGAACTTACAGAAAGAATTGTAGATAAACTATGACAATTAACTAGTGTTCATCGATAATTGGTAACGTTGTTGGAGTGACTTACGAGAATGTCGTCGAATATCGCAGCGGCGGGGTGACTCACGGACGTTGCATCTATCGGGAAGCTCTTCGGCTCTCTCCATTGCCTCCTCTTCTTCTTCTTCCCTTCCGCGCCCTTCGCCGCGCCGTCGGCGGCGTTGATTTAGTGGTGCACCATCCTGAGAATCGGAATCCGTCGATGAATCATACGATTGAGATTGATCTAGTGCTCGCTCTATGGCTCGGCATCGGCAGTGTGGAGACATTCTTTGCAGTTTGTCGCAACATCTTTCCGATGGCCGTTCTCTCCGACGCTGCAAGTAGTCCCGACAAGCAGACAATCTCTGCGGGTCGCACGACCGTCCTTGCTGTTGCACCACCTGATCTCCGTCCATGACGATGTCTTCATGAGCATCAACAGTGGGGGTGCCCCACTCAAGGAGAAGCAGAAGGGCCGCAAATAAAGTCACCCATTTCAGCGTCGACATTGGAGAGGAGAACACCCATTCCTTTCTTCTTTGTTAATTTCACTGATGGAATACAACTGAGAATGTATAAGAGTTGGTGGGTATTAACTTTGTATTTATGGATAGTGAGGGAAGGGAGGAGAGTGATCGGCGCAACACGAAGAGGAGGAAGAGAGGAACAGTTGCAACGCATGCAGATTCTCACTCTCCACGGCCCAATTCCCACTGCAACGCCACCCGAAGAAGGAACGCCTCGCTGCCTCCCTTTCCAATGGCCGCGTCTTTCAAAAACGAGAAGAATCTTGCAGGCGGAGTACAGGTCACGACAGTGCATTGCAACGTCCCAGCGACGCGACTTACTTTAAGAGTATTTCATTTTACAGAAATCACCCGAGTCACCAGAAAATGCGTTGCCCTTTTCCCTGTCATTATTCTTCGTAACCCACGGGACACTAGAATGGAACGCGTGAACATAACTCTTCGTTCCAAGCTTATTAGTACTCACAACTTGCTTCTTTATCGCAATATCATTACTACTTAGAATCATGGGCGCAAGCTTGATAATATGCTAATCAAACACTAAACAAATGCAACGCTGCAAAAATTGAACATTTATATATCCACGAACATTTATATATCCACGATATTGTATCCACGAACATTTATATATCCACGATATTGTATCCATGTACTTTTAATGAACCAGATAATGGCACCCTCTTCCTCGTTGGTCTTTTAAAATAATCCATTTGTTATCATTAAGGGCAGTAATATAGAGAAAAATTAATTCGATTAATCTAACTACCATTTCAATACAACATATATATATTAAAATTAAAATTATGAATAGCAACTTTTTCCTTAATAAGCATTATTATATATTTAATCTTACAACTTGAGATTACTAAAAGTATTTTTTATAATAAAAATTATATAGTAAATTCCCCTCCAATAATTATATTTTAGATTTTGCTTGCTACTTTACACATTTCTATAAACCTCATCCACTTATGCAATACACTTCAAGTTTGATAATAATGTACCAAGGAAAGCTTGAAGTCATCTAGGTTCATCAACAACATGTTGACCCATCATAAATAAACCTTCAAAAGTATCCTTAGTCTCCTTACAGGGATAGCTAACATCTTATCAACCATCTCCGTTATAACATGGTGAATATGAGGTGTTAACTCAGTTAATCCTTATCCTATAACTTCATAAAAATCATTGGCCCCTCTTGATCCAAATTGGATCATTATATTGTTTTTAGTCCATATTGATTATTTGAAAGTAGAAAAAGTGGAAGAATGAGCTCATAGGACCATTTTTACTAGTAGAACCTAGTTCAACAAATTACATTGAATCCATTTATCACGTCATTATAGAAAATGTTAATTAGAGACGGGGGGCTAGCATTTTTACTAGTAGAATCTAGTTCAACAAACTGGGGTATGAAACCTTTTGGGAGAATTTTCAGGCATCAAATGATATTTTTTGGGGGTAAGACTTTTTCTACTTAGTATGACACCTTATTTAATATTCTACACACAAATACATTTCTAACAACTTAACAATCACTTTAATCAGACTTTGTATGCAAAAGTTATGCTACTCGAAAGTTAACCTTCTTGTTTTCACAACCATATTTTGAGAGGATGTCACATCAACCTCCATAACTCGTGGTAAAGGAGATAGCCACGTGGTTATGATGATATATACTCTAAAAGAGCCTATATTGTAACTTTGATTAAAAATTGTGGTATCCAAACATAGCCGCGAATAGGATTTAGGTTGTGTTATAATCGACCCACTAGGAGGAAAATGGCTTCCATTCTTTTTAGGGCATTTTTCCCATAGATGAGAAAAATAGAAAAGAGGAATAGGGATAGAGCACACAAAGATGATTTTTTCTCTATAGCTTCGCATGAGCCGCAAACCATTCTTCTTTGCACTCGTAGCCATTTTCTATTCAAAGAAAGAGAGTAAAGCAACCTCACCTTCTAGTGTGATTTTTCTCAAAAGGGCTTCCTAGGTTATATCTTACATCAACTCATGTTTTGTGAGTTATTATTTTGTTGTTCTCTACTTTCTACATAATACCATTTTACATGCATATCCAAGTAGAAGTAATCTATAGACCCGAAAATCTAAAGAGAAATAAAACCCTAATAGTGTAATCTTTTTTATTTTTTAAATATAGTTTTATCAGATCTATTGTCAGGAAGGTCAAGTTGAATATCCATGATAGTTTACAAATCATATTTGTATTAAAGAAGGATTTTTTGTGTATATTTTGGATATTTGTAGGGGATTTAGAGCAGCTAAGCCAACAATAAAAAACCCTATTCATGGTCGATGAATATGTCTACGAATCTCATGAATCTGAAGAGGAGAGGGTTTTGCAGTTGGAAGCATAAGTTGTAGATATAAGTCATAATATGAATCTCCTCATGTAGACCCTGAACAATAATCTTGGACTACTTAGAGAATATTAGGTTTAACACAAAGGAAGTATTAGAGGGGAGATTAGGATATCGAGTAGAAACAGGGAATCAGCAGAAGAAAGGACCCAAAAGGGATTAACTGAGTTCAAGTGTTGTGAACCACTCACGATCCCTGTTCAAAATGGAAGTGAAGGTCAGTATGACACTATATTAACATGAGATTTACGCTTTGAAGATGAATCATTGGTTGCATGAATTAGAAGTGTATTTCAGTGTCTATTGTCTTGAGGAAGAACATAAGATTTCATTTGTGTGACTAAAATAACAGGGCCATGCTATAAATTAGTGGGAAATACACATATAGACCTTGAGGTTGGAGGGAGGTCCTTCACTTACTAAATGGGATGACATTAAAACCCTCATATTATCACAATTTTATCCTATCGAGTATGTAGAAGACTAGTGGATATGGTTACACTACATCAGGCAGAAGCAGGGGCAGAGTGTATAGGAGTACACCATATAATTCAAAAATATGTCTATAATGTTGTGTATATCCCAAAATAACTCAGATGTACTCCTCAAGTATGTCGGGGGTGTCTATGCCACTTTTTGGGGAAGTAAGTGATGTTGTTCAAGCCCATATCGATGGGCAAGGCCTGTGTATAGGCAAAATACCTTGAGATCATAGGCCTAAAGAAAGGGAAATCAAGTGGATTGAAGCAGAAGGAGAAACAAGCTACTTTTAAGGAGGAGAAGCAGAAATGGAAAGGGGGAAAGGATAAAAAGATGAAAACCATAGCATACTAGTTCAAAGATCCCAATAACTACTAAAACCGCTGCAATAATGACGAATATACAAAGGAGAAGTTCTAGAAGTTGCATCTAGAGGTTAATCAAAAGAAAAAAAAAACCCCTTTGTGGATGAATCATACCATTGAGATTGATCTAGTTCTTGCTCTATGGCTTAGCATTAGTAGTGTGGAGTCATTCTTTGCAATTCCTGGCAACATCTTTCAGATGGCTATTCTCTCTGGTGCTGCAAGTAGTTGCGGAAAGCAGACAATCTCTGTGGGTCGCATGACCATCCTTATTGTTGCACTGCCTCTCAGAATCATGAGCACAAGCTTGACAATATGCCAATCAAACACTAAACAAATGCAATGCTACAAAAATTGAACATTTATACATCCACAATATTGTACTCATGTACTTTTAATGAGCCATATAAGGGTATCATCTTTAATTACTCTTATTTTAATTAAAAGTGAGTAAGTTTATGCAAATGCATGCTACACTTAATTAAGATATGTATGATTACATTTTACTTTCACCAATGTCTATTTTATTGAATGCACATGTCAACCTCTGTAAAGGGCATTTTCAAAACAAAGTCTATACTCCGACATTAATTAAAAGTAGGCATTCAAGGTTATGGTAGTCAAAATAAGTATTCATTTTCATTCATAAATGTGAAATAATTCAGTTATTCTTTTTTCCAGTTACATGATAAAGTACCTTAATACTTTCTAAGTCACATCCACAAAATGATATGTGTTCTTATATACTTAAATTTGTTTTTTTAACAAATTCTAGTTTCCTTCACCATAGAAAACATCTTTTATTTAAAATGATACAAAATAGAATTCCCACATTCCCATATATTTCACTCATCGTCTTTGGATTTTCATATCTCTTATCACTCTAACTATCCTCATTCCTCTACAAATAAACTCATCAAACATTATCTTCTCTCTTATAGGACATCTTAATTATCATCTTCAACACTTTTTTTGTGTTTTTCTTGCACATTGCATTCACGACATATTTCCTTTTTCCAATAGAAATATGCACATAAAAATCATGTGGTGCATGCTAAAATGGTCTCTCATGATGCTTGGAAATGTAAGAATGGAAAGACACCAATACTTAACTTGGAGGGAGTGTTCCACTTACTTTTACAATCAAATTGAACACGGTGTTAAAATATGAATTGTGAGAAAGTGATGCTTTTGCAATACAGTTTTTTTATAAATATAATTTCTGTATAACTATGTAAATTTTGAATATTTTTTATAGTGGTATGCTATTTTTCATGGAATATATAATTCATATGTTTATGTGGGTTAACTAGATTAATGATCGAATTTTTCAACAAACAATTATGGGATTATGAAGAACACATTGTTGTAATGAACGAGACTTTTACAAATTTTATATATTAATTTGATACATTTTTAAAAATGATGAGCACCATTATATCCTTGAAATAAAAAAAAAAATCCTTGCATTAGTGCAACATACTATGGGTATAATTTTTTTATTTGTTTCTACATTGTAAATTGAAGTTTGTTCTACTAATAGGTATCACTTAATTGAAAAGTGGCTAAGATGATAAAAAATAATAGTAAAAATAAAGAGGTATGCATTTTAAGACTATCATATATGTCAAATATATATATAGATATATGGAATTTTCATGCTGGACTTTATATGTGTGTTTACTCTATAAAAAAAATAATGTCAAAAATAGAGATAACAAGAGGTATTTAGAAAATTAGAAGTTTTAATCTACTTGCATCCCAAGCCATTGTGTTTTCATGTAAAAAAACAAGGGAAGAAAAGCTAGTGAACTCAGAGGCTAAGAATACATACTCATTTTTATCACTAACTACTTGCAAGGTGGGTTTGATAATAATGTGCTAAGGTGTTGTACTATACAACAACCCCCCATTTCATAAAATTTTACTTTCAAAACTATAATATGAAATGGGTCCCTTTTAGATAAAATTGGTATCAACTTATCATTCCTCAAAAGGTCCGAAAAGAAACAAAACATTATAAACCTTTTGAGACAACATATAATCGGTCTTATAATAAAAAATGAATAATTCTTTTATTATGGCGATAAAGCGATATATTGCAATAACAAAGGATGCATAACAAAAAACCCATTGGTTTTCCCCGATACGACAAGCGCAAATAACTATCGGATATTGGGAAGGTAAGTAATCGTAACAAAAGGCCCCCCTCTCTTTGCTCCGATGCGATATCTCTATCGGCGATCGGGGAGTGTAACATGCATGCAAAGCCCTCTTCTAAAATCTCCCGATGTGAATTAGCGATATCGCCATCAGTGATCGGGGATTTCGTGATGACACCAATATGACTACTCAAACATTCCTCCGATCTCTGATTGTGATAAAGTTAAGTGCGAATTTCAAAAAGGATTGATAAGGCTTGGGTATAGTATGTTAAATTATTATTAAAAGCCTTTCTCTTCCCGATAGTGATTCACTTGTGCCCAACCGCCAAAACATCAAAGCCACGCTTAAATGAATTATTCAGTGAATAAACGATATGATGAGCATTTAAATGATTGACAGGTTTAAACGGCCAATTAATGGAGCAGTTATGCCAAAATCTCTTCAGAGATTGTATCTGCGGTAGTCTTATGTTAATCCTCCATTATTCATTGATTGATATAACTCTTTCATACTTGGTTTGTGCCACCTATTCTCTGGATTACGTTCATTTTATCTCTTGTGCAGAGCTCCTCCGAAGCAACAAATTTAGGCCAAATGGGGAAGAAATCTAAGAAATTTGGAACAGCTTCAGCTTCCGCAGTAACAGGACAACATACTGCTGATCCGAGACTAAGTAAAAAAGGATTAATCTCAGACACCACATGTCTTGGTCTCGGTAATCCTACTTGGCAGAGCATCTATAATCTGGTTGAGGCCGAAGAGCCTCAGGAAACATCAGTACAAGCTACAGCAGGCTCGAAGTGGAAGTTCGAGGCTACCCTAAAGGATTTGGCCGATTCTTACCTACACCGGATAGCAGATCGAGAGCAAATTCCTCCATACACAGATGTGATAAGATGGGCATTTGAGGAAATTCCAATTACAAACAGAACATTTTGCACTATCGACGAGAGAGTATTCGGTTCATTTCAGCCCAATGATTTGAGACAAATGTACCATTTTCCCAAACCAGAGAAGAAGTATGACAAAGCATTTCTAGAGAATTTCAGAGATGAAAATGAAACATAATCAGCACATATACGGGAATGGAGACAGAACCCAGCGAAGCACAAGCATGAGTCCTTGGGTAAGTACTATGTCGATTCCTTGTGTTCTCGCTATTGTTATGATAGAGCGATGATGTGTAGGATTTTGGGGGTTGCATGATTCCTCTAAATTCTCCATAGAGATGGTACCTTTAATGGAAGCAGCAGGCAATAGCAAAATAATGGATTTGGGGAATATATTATCTGATAAGTTAGCAATAACTATTCTTGAGTTCAGAAACAAAACCCGCGTTACTAATAGGTTTATTCCTCCATTTTACTTTAATGCCTACATCTTAGATACTCTCTGTTTTAACTCTAAATTTCCTATGCTGGGGTGGAGATGGACTCCACAGGACCCCATGCCCATTCATATCTATCACCAGAAGTTGTGGAAAGCCCATTATAAACACCACCTATATCCAAGTTTGCAATGGATTTATGTTACCCATTTACTATGCAATTTTTGACAAACCTGCTCCTAAGATTTCCTCACAAGAATAGATTGACTTGATAGCCTTAGGAACCTAGTTCGGAGAAGAAAAATTTACATATGTAAGAGTTTTCGGCAGTGATGCTAGGCCTCATGTTCTCCCCTTGTATATACCTGACAAACTGTTGGCTCGAGAGATAACATATCAGCTTACATCCGCTGGAGCTACAAAGACTTTGAGGAATTCAAAGAAGCACGTCTGGCCTCCTTTTCCTCTAAGGTGTGGCGTTTACACTCTGCATGACTACAAGCATGCAGAGAAAGAAGTAGAGAAGATAAATATACTGAATCTCGCCACTCTTCCTGACAGACGATTTGATCCAAACAAAGTCGTCTATAATGTGCTAGAACAGGCAAAACTCACTAAATTTGAACATAAAGAAGATGAGTTTGATGACCTATTCTCCTCGGCTGAGTCATTATTTCAGGTTCAAGCGATAGCTAAAATGAGATATCACGATGACGGGTTAGTCAAATTTAACAAACTTATAGAGCAGAGGTTGCAAACTCTGCCTCTAGATTTGTTAGCCACTTCCCCAATGACACAATCAAGCGAGCTTGAACATCGACTTACCACCGAACCTCCTGCTACATCAGAAATTTTTGAAGAAGTCCAAAGAAGAGAGCAGGAGGAACTATAGAGGAAAGAACAGGAAGAAGCACAGAGGAAAGAACAAGAGGAAGCGCAGAGGAAAGAACAAGAGAGAATACATGAGGAGGAACAAAAAAGTGAATAGGAGCAGAGCAACAAGGATGTGAATGTCGATACCCAGATTGACCCTAGATCGCTCCAAGAATGGCAGCAGTTCGACTCAATCATAACCAATCTTGAAAGCTCAAGAGATGCGGATACATCCAAAGCAACTGATACACAAGATACAACGTCAAAAGAGGTTCCAAGTGAAGGAACCAGCAGTCTACCCCGTACTACAAACTTAGAAATTATTCCCAAGGATCCTTCGGATCAAATCATTTTGCAAGTGGAGGATATACCTCCATTGGATGTCTTTTATAGCCCAAAGCACAGGGTCGTAGCAAAGCGAAAACAGAAAAGGAGAAGGATTGATCAACCTTCCCTGTTCCCTGAACAAAGAGTGACAGCCAACGTAGTTTTGAAGGAGGAGTTCGATTCTTCCGATGACCTAACAAAGTTGTCCCAATATGCTAGAGCCTATTTGGTGACCACCATGGACAAGGCATCGGAAGTGAGTAATTTGTTAAAAGAAAAAGACCAGGAAATCGCTTCGTTACAAGCACAACTATTAGAGGCACAACATAAAACAGAACAATTATAACAATAATTGTCAACACAGCAACAGTTAAATAATCAATTGAACAAGAAGTTACATGAAGAGAAACAAAGGGTAAATTCGAGCACAATTCAAAGGCAGAAAGAATTATCGAAGGCATTAGCAAAATTGAAGACAATGAATGAATAGATGGTAAAGACAAATGATGAGCAAATTGCTCAATTATCATGTCAAATAGAGAATTTCAAGAGTCTTCCGCAGCCTGCCGATTTCAGAGCAGAAGCACTACAGATTAATAAGGCGCTGGTAACACAAATAAGATTATTGTGTCATAAGATTGCTCAAGTTGAACCCCTGTGTGACATAACAGCATCAATAATAGATAAATCAATCGATGCTAGATAGGACTTAGAGCAGGCCGATGAGACCTTAACAAATTTTCTTACTTGGCACGACACTAGTGAGGGACAGGCAGCAAATTTGCCTAAAATCCTAGAATCCCATAAAGAAATTTTATTCATGGAGTGGCAATCCCAATAGATGAAGGCAGAGGGAGTAGTTTCTAGATGCAAATTATCCACAAGTAATTTGATTGAATTGATTAAAAATACTCTCTATTTATCTAATATGGTCTCTCAATGTACACCAAGTAAATTACTATCGGCCAAAACATTGGAGAAATCATGTTATCAAGAGCTTGAAAATAATGGGAGATTGATCACAAGCATTAAAAGTTTAACTTGGTACACCTATTGATTGTTCCTAGTAAAAACCATACAGCCAGAAAGTCGCCCTCAAGTGTCTAATAGATGCAATTGGGTGTATCATTCCTGATATACATGATGCCACCTATTCAGCTCAGCTCAAGCCCTCAAGAAGTGGAACCGATGCTAGCGATATGCCAACTCAGTTCAAAAGCAAAACGGCCAGAGTGATGAATCATGCTGCCGACTACCAGATTGCTGTGGGGGAGATATTCAAGATAAAGTTATACCAATTTAGTAGCATTATAATTTTGTAGTTAGTTAGTTTAACTAAGTATTTATAGACCCTTTCATGTATTTAGAAAGGGTCGTAAGTTTTTATATATGACTTAAACCTGAAGTTGCACTATTGTACTTTAGGTATATTTTTTTATAAAGACTGGGCCAATTATTCCAATTTTGATAATGAAGCTTTTAGATGGATGTGCACTACTGCCCTTATTTAAAAGTATTTTTGAGTCGGAAGAAGGAATTCGAATTGTGATTGATGTTGGGAATGATTTGCAACTCATATGGTACTACTATCTATGTTTGAATTCATTCTTTTTATGTGAATTGTTATTTGATCATTCTTGCTATTATTGAATATATGCATGTATTTTAACAACATTCTTTATACTTTCCACTATTGGATGTTTACAACGTGCTTTTCTTCTAATCATACATGTATCAGTAATATAAAAAGATAAGTGTAATAATGTTTTATTAATTACTTTGTTCAACTATTTGAACAAAGCAATTATTATATGAATGAATGTCTATGTTTATTGAATAGAGTCATCTATATGCCTATTGATGAACAAATATCATCAAACATTGCACTTAAGAATAAAAGCTTCCCAGGATAGAATAGTCATTTGTATTTTCGCTTTTAGATTAAGTCATCCATTCATTATCACTTATTAGAAAACCAATCACTCATCCATCCCTTTTATTCGTTATTAGGAAACCGGTCCCATTATATCCAGTCGGAGTCACCATCCCAAATGGAAAAGGAGTTGTATTAAGGTTCGGACCGGGTGGTTATCCCCCGATGTTGTTGCAACGATTTTTGAGGCTTCAAGATTTTTTGCTTTAGAAGGAGGATATCAACTATGAATGGTGAGTAAATCAAAATATATAGACCATTCTCAGAGAAAATCTCCCTCCACCTCACCTCGGACCTCCCATTTGCATTCTGAAACACCAGTGTCCAAATGAGAAGAAGAACGATCAACTACCACTGTTCAACCCCATCATACTTCAGAACAATTAAGTCCAGAGTCCCCTGAAGTTCCGTCTCTCATCCAAAAACTTCAAGGCTTTTCCATATCACCTCAGAAATCTGAAGTATCTCAAGGCAGTGAGACTTCACAATTCCATCTACCTCACCCTCTCACCAGAATTCAAAGTGAAAAACTTGGCATAGAACCTGCTGAGTTTCCTTTACTGAAAAGGAAAAAGGCTAAAAAGAACACTGAAGGATATGGTAGTGAGACCTTTTCTCCATCATCTTCCATCTCATCCTCTCCAGTGCGAAGTCAAACATTCAATCCCCCATTACATATTGTTGTTCAACAGAGATCACCAACTTCAACATCACAATCTATTCAGTCTCCAATACCAACTCCTCCCCAAACACCTGGAACTCCATCGGCAATCGTTGTTAATCCCAAGATGGCTCAGAATCCATGGAACAGTCCTGGTGCAGTCACTATGCCTGCACCATTACATCCATTACCTGATTATCCTGAGAAGTGGTTACCAAAATTTAACACAGACGCTGGAACATTGGCTGAGGAACACATTAACAATTTCATGTCGCCAGTTAATCTAAAAGGAGTAATAGAAGAAGATGTTGTAGTTAGGCTTTTCCCCTACACTTTACAAGGATCAGCTGGGTCTTGGTATTTTTCCTTACCCTCTAGATCCATTACCAGCTGGAATATCTTTCAGGAGCAGTTTCTTACCAAATATAGCGATGATAGATCCTTGGCGACACTGATTAATGATGTTTCAAATATAAGGATTAAATCTAGAGAACCCATCAAGGAGTTTAACTCCCGATTCAATAAGCTGTTTAATAAAATCCCTACCAATTCCAATCCAAGTGAGAAAATTAGAAGCGAGTGGTATATCAGAGCCCTACCTTCAAATATAGCCATTTTTGTAGATAGGGCTGGGAAACCAACTTTAGCCAAAAACATGAAAGAAGTGCTCACTGTGGAAAAACGCATTATCGCTTTGGAAAAGAAAGCTGCTCTCGAAGATAGGAAATCCAAAAGAGTTTCTTTTAAGGATGATTCAAAGAAGAAAACCCCTAAAGATCCATATGATATGGAGGGTCTATAAAAGGTCCTCAAAACGATGTCAAATGAAATGGTTGAAATTAAAAAGCAAGTAGCAGAAACTTCAACAAAGAAACCATATAGGAATTTTAAGAAACCTGAGTCAAAACCACCAAATGTTATATCTAACGCAGATTCATATCTTGAAGAGGAAGAAGAAGATGAAACAATTTCACCATCCGATGAATTCGAAGAAAGGAAGTTGTTGAATACCATGGAATGTGGGACTTCATATTACCTAACTCTGATACAGAAAATGAACAAGAAGCTTTTCCTGTGACTAGCAGGAGTAAAGGTGCCCCTGAACCTATCCAAGCAAATTCAAAGAAAAGGAGTGTAGGTACTACTACTACAAATGAAAAGGTACCCACAAAGAAGTCGACTGCAACAGTACCTCAAAACCAACCATCATCCTCAAATATACCTTCAACATCTAAAATGTTGGTAGTATCAGATTCAATGGATTACAATATTGTTGATGATATGAAGAAGACTAAGGCAAACATAACCATGTTTGAACTTAGCAAATTAAAACATTAGCAGAAATTGCTTCTTAAGGAAGTAAATGCAATTCCTTCTTCGCCTCTTCCTAGTGCTAAAGCTACAAATGATTCAGGAAAACCACCTTCTGGTAGAGTTGAAGCTACTGATACGATTCTAATTGGAGATAGATCAAATCTACATAATTGTTTGATTGACTCAGGGACATCCTCTAATATAATGCCAGCTTCAGTTTGTTCCAAACTGAACATTGAGCCACAGGAATCTTCAATTTACATTATGCAATTAGATAGAACCAAATTCCAGGTTTTAGGGGAAATCAACTCTGTGACTATCAGGTTATCAGTTGATCCACGAGTAGTTCAAAGAATTGATAGCTTAATTGCTGATATACCTGAGTTTTATGGTTTAATCTTGAGTAGGGATTGGTCTGAGAAGCTCCATGGGTATATTTCTACTGATTGGTCCCATATGTGGCTACCCTACAAGGGAAAGCCAAATCAAATAAAAATCAATCGGGAGAAACATATGACCCATACTGTCACAGAATTTGAACAGGAGAATCAACCAATAAAATTTAACAATAATATTTTGGGGAATTACTCTTCTGAGTCATTCTTTGGCAATTATACTGCCCAACCATCCCCTTTCTCAGTAAACAATTTCACATCCTAAATCGAAAAATTTTCCCAAACCGTTAGATCAAGATGTGTTAATGTTGCTGAGAAGACTGTAAATAAAATTGTTGATAATTATTAATTTTGGTCTTTATACTTTGACGAATCTAAATCCAGTGAAGGATTAGGAGCAGGGTGTATTTTAGTTAGCTCTGAGGGAGAAAAAATGATGTTGTCTTGTAGGTTAGAATTTGAATGCACAAATAACATAGCTGAGTATGAGGCCTTAGTTCAAGGACTATATAAAGCTATTGGCCTTAAAGTTCAATATTTGAAAGTGTTTGGTGATTCAAAGATTGTCATAAAACAAGTCAGAAATACAATTAATTGTCTTTCTAGTCACCTCAAGCACTATCAGTCTTTGGTCCAGGAACTTATATCCCATTTTTTAGCATTCAATATTTCACCTATTCCCAGATCCCAGAATGCAGCAGCTGACTTGCTAGCCAATGTTGATCTAAACTCCTACCTTCCAAAGATTATAGCCCAGATAGATTTTCAGTAGAGTTAATTTTTAGACCATCGATTCCTGACAATATCACCAATTGGTGAGTGTTCAATCACGATGAAGACATCTTACATTTCTTGACTTCCGACAAGTCCTATGATGATTAGATCATTGATGAAAGCGATCATGATCTTCAGATGAAAGAAAAGCACGAGGAAAACTCAATACCAAAACCTATGGTTAAACTTGAGGATCTCTATGATATTAAAGACAGGTTTAAATAGGTAACCAATTCAAAGCTCCAAAGTTCCACCTTAAGATTTGAATTGATAAAACTTGGTACTGAGCAGAACCCCCAAAACATCAATTTGGGATTAGGACTTTTTGTGGAAGAAAGGATAACATTCATTAGATTATTAAGAAAAAATAGACATGTCTTCGCTTGGAAATATGATGATTTAAAAACATACGATACATCAATCATCCAGCATACCATTCCAATACTTTCTGAACAAAAACCAGTTCAACAAAAGTTGAGGAAAATACATCCAAACTTAGACATTCAAATAAAATTAGAACTCAATAAACTCTTGAAAGCTAAGATTATTTTTCCTCTTCGGCACTCAAACTGGGTTTCCAATATGGTGCCTGTTAGGAAGAAAAATGGCGACATCAGGATTTGTATAGATTTTAGAAATCTGAATAAGGAAAGCAAAAAAGATAATTTCCCATTACCTACCATGGAGCATATACTCCATTCAATAGCAGGTTCTGAGCTAATGTCCTTTTTAGATGGTTTTTCAAGATATAACTGAATTTTTGTCCATCCTGATGATAGACTCAAAACTACCTTCAGAACAAAATGGGGAACTTACGCTTATCAGAAAATGCCTTTTGGACTTATTAACGCAGGAGCTACATCCCAAAGAGCAATGGATATAGTCTTCAAAGGATTGATCAACAAAATAGTAGTTGTCTATTTAGATGATATTATTGTATTTTCCAAGAAGAGATCTAATCATTTACATGATTTTAATCAAATCTTTGGACGCTGCAGAAGGTATGGTATTTCACTCAATCCCAAAAAATCCTTCTTTGCTCTTAATCAAGGAAAGCTCTTGGGATTTATCATTTCCAAAGATGGTATTTATATTGATCCTGATAGGATTAAGGAGATTTCTGAAATTCCATTTCCTCATAACAAAAAATCCATGCATTCATTTTTAGGTCAAATTAACTTTGTCAAGAGATTTGTTCTCGATTTTTCCCACATCATTTTACCATTGCAAACTATGATTAAGAAAAATTCAGTGTTTAGATGGGGATCTGCAAAAAAGGAAGCATTTGATTCAATCAAACAATCAATAATTAATGCCCCTGCTTTAAACACTCCTAATTTTTCTAATCATTTCATATTGTATACTATCGCGTCTGATTCATCTTATGCAGCAGTACTCACTTAGATTAATGATCACAACTTGGAAGCACCAATTTCATTTTATAGTTCAAATCTATAGGGTGCTAAACTAAACTATTCCGAAGTTGAAAAACAAGCCTTTGCTATGTATAAAGCTGTCAAACATTACAGACCCTTCATTTTAAAATCCCATACAAAAGTTATAGTTCCTTTTTCTACAATAAGGCAATTACTAATCCAAACGGAATTAGGTGAAAAAAGGGAAAATTGGGTTACAACACTTCAAGAATATGACTTGGAAATCAAGCCAGCAAAGATTGTTAGGCGCCAAGGTTTTTTAGGTTATTAGTAGAGGCATCCAACATTCAAGAATCAGGTAATACAGAACATATTGAAGAAATCAACCAGATAAGTATCACTGATTCTGAATCCCAATATGCAGACTTGATCTTTAATTTCAAAAATGGATATGCACCTCCTAATATTTTTTATAAAAGAAAACGGGCCATTAGATTAAAAGCAAAAGAGTTCATAATCATTGATGATGTACTTTTTAGGCAAAATTATGATTCAATTTTATTAAGATGCCTAGAAAAACCTGAAGCACAAAAGGTTTTGCAGGAGCTACATGATGGACCAGCAGGAGGACATTTTGGAGTTGACACAACAACCCACAAAATAATTCATTCTGGATAGTATTGACCCATCCTATTCAGAGATACTCATGAATATGTAAGGAAATGGCGAAGTTGTCAAATCTCCAGTGGAAGACAAAGAAAATGAGCGTTCCCTTTGCAACCAATCAACATTGATCAACCTTTCGAGCAATGGGGATTGGATATCACTGAGGAAATAACTCCACAGTCCTCCAAACAACATAAGTATATCTTTACTGCTACTGATTACTTTACTAAGTGGGTTGAAGCAATTCCTTTAAAGACAACAAACTCTAAAGTAATTATAGAGTTTATAGATCAATTCATCATTACCAAGTTTGGTGTCCCAAATGCTCTTGTTTTCGATAATGCAGCTTATTTCTCTGGAAATTCTATGTTTGATTTCGCTATTAAAAGAGGATTTAAATTCAAATATTCTGCAAATTACTATCCCCGGGGTAATGGTTTAGCAGAGTCTACCAATACAAATATAGTCAAAATTATTAAGCGAACTATTGAACAGAATCATAAAAACTGGCAAAAATCTTTAATATTCGCACTATGGCCTGATAGAATAACGCAGAAGGCTTCCATAGGTACTTCTCCATTCAACCTTGTATATGGGAAAGAAGCAGTGCTACCAACCAATCTAGTGCTTCCTTCTCTACCCCTAGTTCAGTCTATTGAAGAAAGCCCCTCTTCTTCTATTGAATGTACACATGATCAAATCTTAAAATTAGAAGAAGAAAGAGAAAAGGCAAAAATTACTCATGCAAAACATCAAAAAATTATCAAGTCATCTTTTGATTCAACTTCATCTAGTTCAAAACAGTTGTAGGTTGGTGATCTAGTTCTAAAATGGGACAAAGCCCATGAGGATAAAGGAAAACACACCAAGTTCTAGAAGATGTGGCTTGGACCATTTCAGATCAATGAGAAGATAGGCCATTCAATATTCATATTACAAGATTTATCAAGAAAGAGAGATTATCTTCCTGTTAATGGCCTCATATTAAAGAAATTCTTCAATTGAGGAGGTAACCCCTTCTCCTTTTTAAATTTCAGTAGAATTTGTAGTTTTTAGGATTATTAACAAATAAAGTTGTAAGATATCTTCCATTGGCCTTTTCTATACTGAAAAGTTGCTCAAAAGAAGTAGTTTTGATATTTACTTTTAAAATAGAAGCCTTAAACAAAAGGGACAATTTCTAGGAAATTAGGTATATTCACATTCTGAAACCCCATTTCATTTTTGTCAAATCTTCTCAAGATTTAGAAGTACTGTAAATAATTTTAAAGTTTTAAAACTAGCCACAAAAAGGTTATCAATATCAAAACAAAAACTAATTCAATCTTAGGATCTTCAACTCTTACCCTATCATCCATTCTCTCTTAAGGAGAAAATTGTCCATCCCATTCATCCAAGTTTATGATTACTCAGAGTGTAATTCTAAAATATTTTATATAAAAGATAAGGGGTCTTATTACAGGCCTACTTACCATGATCATTGGGAAATAGTTTAACTGACATTACCAACACTGCATACCAAAATAGGGTATTGGCTTATAATCATAAGACAAGGGGTCTCATCACGAGCCAGCTTGTTTGGTTAGATTACAACTAGTGAATGGCATTGTCAAACAACTTGCCACCAAACCAGGACAATGGCTTTTTATCTTACAATATAATAGAAAAGGAAAAAGAAATACAAAATATGAATGCATATTTTGAATTCATTCTTTTAATCATACTTTGAAATGGATGGGATGATGGACAGTCAAATGGTTAAAAGGTATCCCTGTCGAAACTATGAACATTTCCTGGAAGCAGAGGCTCTACCTATGACAAAGGAGTCAATTAAAGAGGCTAAGTTGGAAATGTTTTTGTTTTATCATTATCAACCAATAGAGGCCAATTTAAAACTTAGAATGTATTTAATTATAACAAGAGAAGAAAATTAGCAAAAATAGCTCTTATTATATTCAGAATGTATGTATACCTAGTTATATTAGAATTTTCCTCTTTGATAAGATTTCTATATAAAAAAAGTCTAATTATTTCAATATTTCTCAGAGATAACTATTTCTCCCAGCGAATCTCCAAGTGTTGTGCTGTACAACAACCCCCCATTTCATAAAATGGGTCCCTTTTAGATAAAATTGGTATCAACTTAACATTCCTCAAAAGGTGTGAAAAGAAACAAAACATTATAAAACTTTTGAGACAACATATAATCGGTCTGATAATAGAAAATAAATAATTCTTTATTATTGCGATAAAGCGATCACAAGATCGCATATTGCAATAACAAAGGATGCATAACAAAAGGCCGATTGGTTTTCCCCGATGCGACAAGTGCAAATAACTATCAGATATCGGGAAGGTAAGTAATCGTAACAAAAGGCCCCCGTCTCTTTGATCCGATGTGATATTGCTATCGGCGATCGAGGAGTGTAACATGCATGCAAAGCCCTCTTCTAAAATATCCTAATGTGAATTAGCGATATCGCCATCGATGATCGGGGATTTCGCGATAAAACCAATATACCTACTCAAACATTCCTCCGATCTCCGATTGCGATAAAGTTAAGTGCGACTTTCAAAAAGGATTGATAAGGCTTGGGTATATTGTGTTAAATTATTATTAAAAGCCTTCCTCTTCCTGATAGTGATTCACTTGCACCCAACTGCCAAAACATCAAAGCCACGGTTAAATGAATTATTCAGTGAATAAACGATATGATGAGCATTTAAATAATTGACAGGTTTAAACGGCCAATTAATGGAGTAGTTATGCCAAAATATCTTCAGAGATTGTATCCTCGACAATCTTATGTTAATCCTACATTATTCATTGATTGATATAACTCTTTCATACTTGGTTTGTGCCACCTATTCTCTGCATTACGTTCATTTTAGCTACTGCGCAGAGCTCCTCCGAAACAGCAAATTTACGCCAAATGGGGAAGAAATCTAACAAATTTGGAACAGCTTCAGCTTCCGCAGTAACAGGACAACATACTGCCGATCCGAGACCAGGGAAAATTTTAAGAACACCCCCTAAATTTATAAGTATAATAAATGGGCGAATCTTCATGGTATATAGGAAAAATGGAAGGTGATTTTATCAATAATATAATATGTATATATAATTTTTTGGCGAATCTCTCACTAGTCATGGCGAATATTTTACTCAATTATAAAATCTTGTAAGATCTTGGTATTACCCTAGGTTATCATAAACGTGGAGCTTAAAAATTACTATTAGTAATTTATAAAAATTAATAGTTGATTTTTATTTTAACCAAGATAAAATGTTTAACACACATTAAATTAGAACATCCATTTTTACTCTTGATCCAGCCCTGAGAGGGATCAAATATTTTTTCACTCTATGCTAGTTTGCATATCACAATATTTGATACCTCTCGGGGGTTAGTAGATCCAGAGTAAAGATGGATCTATTCTGGTTTAATTCCCCCATTTAAATAGGCTACATTCCAAGTGAATACCATGGGTCAATACCATGTGCCATTTTGGTGAATACCATGGGTCAATACCATGTGCCATTTTTATTTTTATTAATACTAATATTAGGGTTAATAATGTTTTTTTGCATGGTATTAATAACAATCTAGTCCATGGTATTTGTCCCATATTATTTTGCCCATAGGTTTTACCTAAATATAACACATTTTTGAGTGTTCGTAAATATAAGGTGACTTATGGAGTAAATATAAAAAAATGTTTTATTTGTTTACTATACCTCTCATTTATTTGTATTTTTATTAATTTACCATACCTCTTTTACAAATATGGTATTTGGCCCATAGGATTAACTTAAATAAAACCTTTTTTTGAGCCTACATAAATACAACGAGGGTTATGGACTAAATATAAAAAGAGGTTTTATTTATTTACCATACATCTAGTTTATTTATATTTTTATTGATTTACCATACCTTTTGAGTAAGTATAAAAGGACATTTTATTTATTTACCATATCTCCACTTTAATTATATTTTTATTTGTTTACACCCTTGCATGTATATGAGGTGACTTATGAAGTAAATATAAAAAATGTTTTATTTATTTACCATACTTTTCATTTATTTATATTTTTATTAATTCACCATACCGCTTTTATAAATATGGTATTTGGCCCATAGGATTCACTTAAATAAAACCTATTCTTGAAAATGGGCGAATGGATTCACTTAAATAAAACCTAGTCTTGAAAATGGGCGAATGGAAGGTTCTAACTCCTAATTTCAAGGGCTAAATTTACCTTTTTTACCCTCTACCTTAATAAAAGGTGGGCTATTTGAGGTGATTTGTAAAAATGTACTATGATACAAAATATTCGCCCACTAAAAATTTAAAACCCCTTAATTTCGCCAAAGGGCGAACATTCGCCCCTAAAATTTTCTATGTCCGAGACCAAGTAAAAAAGGATTAATCTTAGACACCACATGTCTTGGTCTCGGTAATACTACTTGGCAGAGCATCTATAATCTGGTTGAGGCCGAAGAGCCTCAGGAAACATTAGTACAAGCTATAGCAAGCTCGAAGTGGAAGTCTGAGGCTACCCTAAAGGATTTGGCTGATTCTTACCTACACCGGATAGCGGCTCGAGACCAGATTCTTCCATACACAGACGTGGTAAGATGGGAAGTTGAGGAAATTCCAATTACAAACATAACATTTTTCCCTATCGACGGGAAAGTATTCGGTTCATTTCATCCCAATGATTTGAGACAAATGTACCATTTGCCCGAACCAGAGAAGAAGTATAACAAAGCATTTCTAGAGAAGTTCAGAGATGAAAATGAAACTAAATCAGCACCTACACAGGAATGGAGACAGAACCCAACGAAACACAAGCATGAGTCCTCAGGTAAGTACTTTGTTGATTCCTTGTGTTCTCGTTATTGTTATGCTAGAGCGATGATGTGTAGTATTTAAGGGTTGCATGATTCCTTAAAAATCTCCATAGAAATGGTACCTTTAATGGAAGCAGCATGCAATAGCGAAATAATGGATTGGGGGAATGTATTATCTGATAAGTTATCAACAACTATTCTTGAGTTCAGAAACAAAACCCGCGTTACTAATAGGTTTATTCCTCCATTTTACTTTAGTGCCTACATCTTAGATACTCTCTATTTTAACTCCAAATTTCCTGTGTTGGGGTGGAGATGGACTCCATAGGACCCCATGTCCATTCATATATATCACCAGAAGTTGTGGAAATCCCATTATAAACACCACCTATATCAAGTTTGCAATGGATTTATGTTACCCATTTACTATGCAATTTTTGACAAACCTGCTCCTAAGATTTCCTCACAAGCAGAGATTGACTTGACAGCCTTAGGAACCTGGTTCGGAGAAGAAAAATTTACATATGTAAGAGTTTTCGGCAATCATGCCATGCCTCATGTCCTTCTCTTGTATATACTTGAAAAACTATTGGCTCGAGAGATAGCATATCAACTTACATCCGCAGGAGCTACAAAGACTCTGAGGAATTCAAAGAAGCAAGTTTGGCCTCCTTTTCCTCGAAGGTGTGACATTTACACTCTGCATGACTACAAGCATGTAGAGAAAGAAGCAGAAAAGATAAATATACTGAATATCGCCACTCTTCCTAACATACGATTTGATCCAAACAAAGTCGTCTATAATGTACTAGAACAGGAAAAACCCACTAAATTTGAACATAACGAAGATGAGTTTGATGACCTATTCTCCTCAGCCGAGCCATTATTTCAGGTTCAAGCGATAACTAAAATGAGATATCACAACGACGGGTTAGTCGAATTTAACAAACTTATAGAGTAGAGGTTGCAAACTCTGCCTCTAGATTTGTTAGCCACTGCCCCAGTGACACAGTCAAGCAAGCCTGAATAGCGACTTACCAACGAACCTCCTACTACATCAGAATTTTTTGAAGAAGTCCAAAGAGAAGAGCAAGAGGAACTCTAGAGGAAAGAACAAGAAGAAGCATAGAGGAAAGAATAAGAGGAAGCGCAGAGGAAAGAAAAAGAGAGAATACATGAGGAGGAACAAAAAAGGCAAAAGGAGCAGAGCAGCAAGGATGTGAATGTCGATACCCAGATTGACCTGAGATTTCTCTAGGAATGGCAGCAGTTCGACTCAATCATAAGAAATCTTGAAAGCTCAAGAGATGTCGATACATTGAAAGCGACTGATACATAGGATAGAACGTAAAATGAGGTTCCAAGCGAAGGAACCAGTGGTCTACCCCCTACTACAAACTTAGAAATAATTAACAAGGATCCTTCGGATCAAATCATTTTGCAAGTGGAGCATTTACCTCCATTGGATGTATTTTATAGCCCAAAGCATAGGGCCGTAGTAAAGCGACAGTGGAAAAGGAGAATGATTGATCAACCTTCTCTGTTCCCTAAACAAACAGTGACAACCAACGTAGTTTGGAAGGAGGAGTTCGATCCTTCCGATGACCTAACAAAGTTGTCCCAATATGTTGGAGCCTATTCGACGGCCACCATGGACAAGGCATTAGAAGTGAGTAATTTGTTAAAAGAAAAAGACCAGGCAATCACTTCATTACAAGCACAACTATCAGAGGCATAGCAAAAAGAAGATGAATTAGAACAACAATCGTCAATGCAGGAGCAATTAAATAATGAACTGAACAAGCAGTTACATGAAGAGAAACAAAGGGTAGATTCGAGCGCAATTTAAAGGCCGAAAGAATTATCGGAGGCATTAGAAAAATTGAAGACAATGAATGAACAGATGGTAAAGACAAAAGATGAGAAAATTGCTCAATTATCAGGTCAAATAGAGAAGTTCAAGAGTCTTCCGCAGCCTGTCGATTTCAGAGCAGAAGCACTACAGATTAATAAGGCACTGGTAACACAAATAAGATTATTGTGTCATAAAATTTCTCAAGTTGAACCCCCGTGTGACATAACAACATCAATAATAGATAAATCAATCGATGCTAGACAGGACTTAGAGCAGGCCGATGAGACCTTAACAGATTTTCTTACTTGGTAGGACACTAGTGAGGGACAAGCAACAAATTTGCCTAAAATCCTAGAATCCCATAAAGAAATTCTATTCATGGAGTGGCAGTCCCAATTGATGAAGGCAGAGAGAACAGTTTCTAGATGCAAATGATCCATAAGTAATTTGATTGAATTGATTAACAATACTCTCTATTTATCTAATATGATCTCTCAATGTACACTAGGTAAATTACTATCGGCCAAAACATTGGAGAAATCATGTTATCAAGAGCTTGAAAAGAATGGGAGATTGATCACAGGTATTAAAAGTTTAACTTGGGACACCTATTGGTTGTTGCTAGTAAAAACCATACAGTCAGAGAGTCGCCCTCAAGTGTCTAACATATGCAATTGGGTGTATCATTCCTGATATACACGATTCCACCTATTCATATTAGCTCAATTCTCCTCTCAGCCACCCTTAATAAGTGGAACCAATGCTAGCGATATGCCAACTCAGGTCAAAAGGAAAACAGCTAGAGTGATGAATCATGCTACCGACTACTAGATTGTTGTGGGGGAGATATTCAAGATCAAGTTATGCCAATTTAGTAGCATTTTAATTTTGTATTTAGTTAGTTTAATTAAGTATTTATAGACCCTTTCATGTATTTAGAAAGGGTCGTAATTTTTTATATATGACTTAAACCTGAAGTTGCACTACTCTACTTCAGGTATATTTTTTTATGAAGACTGAGCCAATTATTCCAATTTTGATAACGAAGCTTTTATGTGGATGTGCACTACTGCTTTTATTTAAAAATATTTCTAAGTCGGAAGAAGGAATTCGAATTATGATTGATGTTGGGAATGATTTGCAGCTCATATGATACTACTATCTATGTCCGAATTCATTCCATTTATGTGAATTTTTATTTGATCATTCTTGCTCTTATTGAATATGTGCATGCGTTTTAACAACATTCTTTATACTTTCCACTATTGGATGTTTACAACGTGCTTTTATTCTAATCATACATGTATCAGTAATATCAAAAGATAAGTATAACAATGTTTTATTAATTACTTTGTTCACCTATTTGAACAAAGAAATTATTATATGAATGAATGTCTATGATTGTTGAATAGAGTCATCTATATGCCTATTGATGAATAGAGATCATCAAACATTGCACTTAAGAATAGAAGCTTCCCGGGATAGAATAGTCATTTGTATTTTTGCTTTTAGATTAAGTCATCTATTCATCATCACTTATTAGAAAACAAGTCACTCATCCATCCCTTTTATTCATTACTAGGAAACTGGTCCCATTATATCCAGTCGGAGCCACCATCCCAAACGGAAAAGGAGCTGTATTAAGGTCTGAACTAGGTGGTTATCCCCCGATGTTGATGCAACGATTTTCAAGGAGGAAACCTTGAAGTCATCTAGGCTCATTAACAATATGTTGACCCATCATAAATAAACCTTCAAAACTATTCTTAGTCTCCTTATGTGGATAGCTAGCATGGGTATGGGTCTTAGGGCATAAGACATGGTCAAGGGAGTAAACATGAAAGGTAGGTCCTAAACAAAGTTTCTAGCCATCTAGTGCCTATAAGGATTCCATTAAGATCCAAACATAATATATTTAGTGTATAATTGACCTACTGTTATATATTTTGGTGACACTAAGTGATTTTCAATAGAATCTATGTGTCTCATGACCCTATAAACAATCTACCTATTCTCACCTTCTCCCCCTATACACCTCTCACCCCACCCCTCATGTTCACGTCTCTTCATCTTACTTGCCTTCCACTCATACCTCACTTATATCCCTCCTTTACCCATCCACACTTTCCCTCTTCTCAACTCCTCTCCTTTTGCCTCTTGTGAACCAACCCGTCATACCTACCTTCCTTGTCTCACCTATCCACACCCTTCTTTCCTACGCACCTTCACCTGTGCTTATGTATATTCCCTCTCTACTTTCCTACTTTCCTAATCCCTTCAACCCATCCACCACCTGTTGGATACCTATACCAATAGGTTTCATATTTCATGATTGGATATCAAAGGTCCAAATATGCTCTGCTTTGATAATGCAAAGATCCCATATTTCCCTAAGAAGACAACATCTGTCTCAATTTTGATAAGAACTCAATTTTGATGGATGGTCCAACAGTCTAATCTGGATCATGCCATGTTTTCAATTTCCATGTTGTAGAATAGAGAATGAAATCTGTCCAAATTGTTTAATCTTGGCAGATCAGTAGCTAGGTAGAGAAGCTAAGGTTCCCAACTGCTTAATCTGGGACATTGGAAGGAATAAGGGTTGTATTAGAAAGGAAATGAAAGCAAAAAACCAATGAAAAGAAAAAGGCATTCAAAGGGTTTGCAAGTCCAAGTGCACCCTCCAAGAAGGAACAAAAAATGT
>APFE030653143.1:0-21249 GCA_000404065.3 Pinus taeda
ACGCTGGTCAAACTTTCTGCAAAACCCTAGCAGCAGAAACCCTAGCAGCAGAAAATCCGTACAGTCTGTCCTCTTCGTCCTTCCCACGTGTGGCTGAATTCGTCCTCCAGGTAGCTCGTACTCTCTAAGATGAGAGAGGAAGATGTGGGTTGAATTGAGATGAAATTCTCTCCAACTTTTCCTGTATATATATACATCAATGAAGGTGTGTGACACATCTGTTGGGCATGTGAGCCTACATTACAAAACTGGCTGACCTTGCACATATAATTTATTAAGAATAATAAATTCAAAATATAAGTTTTGCTCATCGGATTAAGACTATTTTTATATGGATTTTACACCTCTCTGAAAGAGGAATCCAACAAAAATATTAGCCTCTTAATCTGATCATCAGAACATGGAGTTTGGACCTAGTTGTCCAAATTTAACAGTCCCTTATAGTGAAAGTCCATTAAAGAGTAGGAGGTGATAGTGGGCCACACCTCATAGTGTTGCCACTTAGTATAGTGCTTGTCATGTAAGCTCCCCTCACAAGACCTGCTAGATTTTGAGGCAACAAGGTCGCTAATGGGTGCCCATGATTGTTGAGCTACGCTAACCAATGACCTAACTATATAAATAATGAAACCACAACTTTCTTGATATTTAATAAAAGTAGGTCATATCACATGTTGTAATCATCTCAAATGATCTTTGACATGGTAGCATTCTTATTATGACCTTGAATACATATGATAATAAATTTATATAACACAAGACACCTATCCTAACCAAATATTGTGCTAGTGGGCACAGGAAGAATTGAAATCCTAATGCAAATAGGGACAAGCGAGTTGACCCATGAAGCAGATATTTAAACCAAACACTACTCAACTTGGGATATTGGAAAAGATGGGAATCTAGCTGGAATAACTACGCACTCTTGGGTTTTTAGAAAAGCATGCACATAATCCTATGGGCTTTCTAGATCTTAAAATGAACATCAATCCATTTCATGCATTATAGACTAGCACACGGAAGCCTACAACCTATCCTATGACAGCAATGCACTAGAAGATGAATGTTTAGTTCTTATGTTTTACAAGTGACAAGTTGTACAACAATATAACTGAATAAAAATTCTCCTCGTATGATATGTTTATATTTTTAAATGAAGATGAGTCAGGGAAGTCAAGGAGCAGCGTCAACCACAAAATACAGGTTAATGTGAATGAATTCACTAAATATCCACAAGTTTTTTATGATGAAGAATCTAAACATGAGTCAACAAGAAGTGAGGAATGTAAAGCACTTGCCCTTGATAAAGCACCACCAATGTTGAAGTACTAGTAAACTTCAAATGAAAAATTCTAAGAAAGAATAATCTATTATAATGATGCATTATTTTGAAATGCAATCTCCTATTGAAAGAATTTTTTTCCCTTTTGAGGCCTCCTTAAGTATAAACTTTAGCTTTTCCTACAACATGACTTAATATTAGAGCATTAGATATGGTTGAATGAAGGATGTAATTAGTGTTGTAAAATGTAACTAGGTTCAGTCTTCATAATGACATTGTAATTGTGATTTTGTAAATGAAGTAAAGAAGAAATTATTTTTGTAATGCCTTACTTCATGGGTTTCATGAGCAGGAAGTTTATTTATAGATGGCTCCCATTGAGAGCCTTAGGATTTGTCAAAAGGTCAATGTCATGTATAAAGATATGTCAAATATATTCTAGCAAATAGCACTCCAAAGACAAGCACAGTCCTCCTCTTCCTATGTCGGCCTGCAAGTTGAAATAACAACTCATGTCGGCTCACGTTATGGAGACACATCGGTTCATAAACTCATGTCGGCTCATGTTATGGAGACACACCGGTTCATAAACTCATGTCCACTTATATATACGAAGTTACGAACAAACTACTATATATAGCCCTCTTGGCCTATTCCACAGTCAAAAGATTTCACATCTATCTCTGAGTTTTTCGGTTGGGTAGAACAAATAATTTCGGATATTTGGCACAGTGAGAAGACTTCGAATACCTCTGATATTTCGCAAAATAATTACAGAGCTCGGATGTGAGAAAAGAGCTCAGTGTAAGGCACAAGAATGGAGATTGGGTAGGGAATTCGGATCCCTCTTATGTTCAGATCACAGTAATAGCAAGGAGTATTGAAGGGCCAACATAACACAGTTCGGATCTTTCTGAAGCTCAATACACAGTGGCAACAAGACATATTCGAATGTGATCACGAGTTTCTAAAGAAAGATAAAGGGACAGCAAGGTGCTTCCTACAGTGAAGAGTCTCTCTGTCTAGGTATCACATCAAGTGCAGAGAAGCAGTCTTGAAGAAATAACAGTTTGGTACAACCACAGTTCATTGATGATGATAGTAAGAAGGTCTCACGACTCACGAGAAGAGATCTAGATGAGATCTCAGTGATGTCAATGTCTCAATGCTCAGAAGATCAAAGAGGAAGAGGAGTCAACAGGAAGAGAAGACAAGTCAAGAGGACTTGTGGCTTGGTCTTGGAGTGGCTAATAGGCCAAGGATCTTGGCCTTGGTATTCGCCAATTGGAATCTCTATAAGGAAAATTTGTGCGGGTTTTCCTCTCAAAGAGTGAGAGGTTTTGGCCTTGGCTCATAGCCTACATGTTGTGTCTCTTGTTTATTTATGTTCATGCATTGGTTACTGTTTGATGAAGAAGAACACTAAGAATCTAACATAAAGAAGATCCTAATCTAAACAAGTAAAAATCATTCACAAGCAATCACTAATAGAAGAGAAATCAACTAATTCTAATGCCCTAGATTTCTCAACATGGTATTGGAGCTAAGGTGTTGAAGTCAAAGGAAGGGCATCTAATCAAAGAGATATTCAAGGATCGAGTTCCAAGAAAGGCATCAAAGCAAGTCAAAGGTTATCAAAGGAAAAGATCAAGATCTACATTGAAGAATCAAACCCTAGATAGAAGAAGCAGTCTACAACAGCAAAAATTTTGGATCCTATAGTCATCATCGAAAGACCACAAAGACCCTCATCAAGTTATCTACAAAGCAAGGTAGCTTGAAGTACTTTAAAGTTGAAGATCACATCATCTTGGAGAGAGTCAAAATCCTAGAAGCATTTCTGATCGACACTACAAGAGAAGTTGAAGTATCTTAAAGGGGAGAAGGCATTATCATCATCTTCAAAGCTATAAGGCAAGCTCCCTGTCATTGCAACAAGGATCCCCTCCTTATCCTTGTAGAAGATCATCCAAGAAAGGAGCAAAACATCCTCATCTATCACCATCAACAAAGACAGCTAAATCTAAAGGCGTTGTCATCATAAAAAGAGCAATCTCCTCTCACTAAAGAAGGGTTTTTCATTTGGAACAAGATCATCCAAAAGGAGCACTAATACATCTTCTTCAACCATCATCAAACTAATCTAGTTGAAGATTTCATCTTCACTCGTCAAGTAAGTATCTTTCATTCTTTAATCAATTTGGTAAAATGACTTCATGTTTGCAAGGAGATTTATAAGCTAGTTGGGTCATTGGAACTCCTTACATGGAAAAGGAGGATAGACATAATCCTCGAAAAAAGTGAAGTCATTGAACATATCAATAGAAAGGTCTCCTCTGAATACATGACAAGGGCTCGAGGGATTCTTATGTAATCAGTCAAAGAGCCCTCATCCCTATATAGCAGTATTGGAGATATAAAAGAGATATATATGATACGCTGGTAGAGTTATTCTCTGAAGATGCGATAAAGAAGGTCACATCACTTAGATATGATCTACACAAATTGAAGGTATCAAAGGATAAATGGTTATCTTCATAAGATCTCAATTGCAAGATTTGGGAGAGATAATCCTCATTGTTCTAAATGCACTAACTGATGAACAGGGTAACAATGTCTATGAGGATAAGAAGGCTATCCCATTCAACAACTTGTTGTTTCTATGCAAGATGGAAGAAGACAGGTTGAGGGCAAAAGTGTTGAAGGATCAAATGAAAGGATTCAAACATTATGTCAAAAGGAAACAAGAACATAGCTAAGATTCAATGCTATGAACATTAGAAAGATTATCCTTAGCTTAAGAAGGACAATAACAAGAAGAATAGAGAAGAAGTCCATTTCAACAAAGAAGTGGAGGAAGTTGAAAGAAGGAAGCCCAAGGGAGAAGAAAAGCATTAGAAGTAAGAGCTCGTGACATCACCATAAGAAATATGAAGGATGTTTGATAGTCAACTTTGAAGGATATAGCTCTTGGTTGTTGAATTTTCTAAGTCTATTTGTTAGCAAATTAGTCTGTATTCTGCTGGTTTATTTCTTCTACTTGTAAATTTTGAACAAATTTTTTAAAGATTTAAATACCGAAATAAACACAATACAGTCACAACATCTACAGATCATCAACTGAAAGAAAACAAGCACACAAGTGACACCGTTATTTTTGGACAAATGTCCCCGGAAAAACCCAATGCGGGAAAACCGATGCAGCTATTCAGAGGGTTTATTATTATGCAGTATTTCCTCGAATAAAACTGGGTGCCTAACCGGCTCACCCAATAGAGAAAAAAATACACGACAACAATACCTCTATATTCGGAAATAGGGATTCAGAAAACTTGTCCCACGAAACCCTCTGCAGCACAACTGAAGCTCAGCGCTGGCCCTTCTGGCCTCTGCATCAGCCCTAAGACCCTCTGTGTCATCCCTCTAAGGCATTGCGCAGCCCCTGGGACCCTCTGCATCACTCCCTCTGCCTTCTGCGTGGATGACGCAGTCCCTCTAGGCTCTATGTTGTCTCTGCGTGGATGATGCAGTCCCTCTAGGCTCTATGTTGTCTCTGTTGGGCTCTGCGTGGCCTGCTCTGGCTATTGCTCTCACTCTCTGCTTCTGCGTTGGTCTCTTGGCACTATCTCTGCCTCTCTGCCCAGTGCTCACTGCCCCTCACAGCTGATCACTAATTCACTTTTGCTTAGCAACCCTGCTCTAGCAAAATGAATGATTGATCACTTTAGTGTGTTCTCCAACTAACACTCAAGCCTCTTCTTATACTTTTCTCGTTGGTTCTTCTACGGCCAAGATTAAATCTCTAATCAATGGCTAAGATTAGATTTGGCTTGATCCATGACTTTTGGAACCTTCTAACCCAATTTTATATTAATACCCATTAATATTTTATTTTTCCCAAGTTTAGACTTAGGAACTCCATTAAAAATATTAATTATTTTAATATCTCCCAAACCGGGTACAATCTGTCCAAACCATTTATGGGCCTTGGAGATCTCATGTGCTTTAGCCTCTCCACCAATTTTCATGTCTAGAGCACATCCGATGCTACCCCAAATCAGCATTGGTGACCTCATTGAAAGATCAAAGGAAGAAGTCATCCAGGACAAGTCTCATCATACATCAATCAAAAGGGAAACATTTGTTAAATAAGGATATGCGAGATCCTCAAGATTCTTTGATGGAATCCTCATCGGCAGATTCACCGATGCAGAGAGGAAGCAAGTGTTTCATCAGGAACTCCAACTTGTGGAATTCATGGGATGATGGTATGATGACATAAGAGATGAAGCAGATCAAGGGGTGTAAGATCTTTTCAATCAAGGAAGTTGTTGAAAGAAGCCTAGATGACCTAAAGGTAAATAAGGTATGTATGCTTGTATTTGATTTTATAAAGTCATGATGTATGGTTTCAAGATCATTGCTCTATATTGAGAAGCATGAACAAAGGAAAGGAATTTCCTATGAAAGAATGTCGGAAGGCATGAGTCACACTAGATGAAATCAACATAATATGTCCTCATATGAAGTATGAGGTGGTTGACTACAATTGAGGAACTCTAATTGGAAGCTCCTGGGAAAGAAACGTGTGAAGAAAGGAAGGAAGAGATCGTGAGATATGCAACCATGGTAAAGGCAATCAACATCCAAAAGACCAAGAAGATTTGACTAAGAAATCTCCCGGAAAGATATGAAGACTCTATTGGAAGTCTGAAAAAGATGGAGACCCTTGACAATGAATATATTTGAGAGATGTGTCAACATGTATGCAGGATGTTGTTACCTATAGGAAGATGTCATGATGAAAGACCATCACAAAGGTAAGTTTGATTTAAGTGTTCATTTCTTATTTTGAACAAGTATTTAGATGGGCTTATGCAGGACTGCCAAGGGAAGCACTGTGGATGTCTTCCTAGAGGACCATGTAGAAGGATGTAAGATCCTTCTGAAGAAGACAACATGAAGAACGCAACATGACATGAAGCAAGACCAGATGTAGACTGATGGATCACTTTCTGATGAAAGGAATGATGACGTCACTGACTCATGGATGAAAGTGATGGATGGTCAGTGCCCTATGAAGAAGTCCCAAAAGATGAAGACTCCGTGACAAAGAAATCCATGACATCGAAGGAAGAAGTTCTTCAAAGCAGTTGGTTGTCCCATTATCTCCACCTAAAGAACTATTGTAGATCCCTAATTAAGAGGGAGCCTGGAAACAAGTTTCATACTTGGAAGAAACTTGGAAATTCCTAAGCCAAGAGGGAGCTTAGGTATATTCCTTTTGTAGGAACGAGTACATTCCTTTATTGGAATATGTCCTCCCTAATTGAGAGGGAGAGATAGACACATCATTCTAGTCTTCACCTGGGAAGACAGAATGAGAGGATTGAGTGATCATTTGGCATCCGATACTCTTTGAGGATGATATAGGGCATCCAAAACAAGAGTAGTCATGGAAGACCGATATTCTTTGAGGACTGGGAATCCAAGATAAGAATAGTCCTAATGGAACACACCCTGAGAACCCGGGTTGGGTATGTTTCGAGAGAAACAATGATGAGTGTGTCTATAAATCATTGGTCTCGCCAACATTGAGCTCGGACATTGTGGAGAGATAGAGTTGTTAGTCAAGGCCTTGCAATGTAACAATGTTGGTTGATATGATGCTAAACAAATGGATTACCAATCCGATTCTTCTTATGAGAAATTCTTCAGATTGAGAATGACCAAGTACCATTATGGATACCTCCCTAGTTAAGAGTGAGTGTTGTAAAATGTAACTCGGCTTGGTCTTCATAATGACATTGTCATTGTGATTTTGTAAATGAAGTAAAGAAGAAATTATTTTTGTAATGCCTTGCTTCATGGGTTTCGTGAGCAAGAAGTTTATTTTTAGATGGCTCCCGTTGAGAGCCTTAGGATTTGTCAAAAGGTCAATGTCATGTATAAAGATATGTCAAATATATTCTAGCAAATAGCCCTCCAAAGACAAGCACAGTCCTCCTCTTCCTATGCCGGCCTGCAAGATGAAATAACAACTCATGTCGGCTCACGTTATGGAGACACACCGGTTCATAAACTCATGTCGGCTCACGTTATGGAGACACACTGGTTCATAAACTCATGTCGGCTTATATATACGGACAGACTACTATATATAGCCATCTCGGCCTATTCCACAGTCAGAAGATTTCGCATCTATCTCTGAGTTTTTTGGTTGGGTAGAACAGATGATTTCAGATCTCTGGCACAGTGAGAAGACTTTGGATACCTCTGATATTTCGCAGAATAATTACAGAGCTCGGATGTGAGAAAAGAGCTCGGCCTAAGGCACAGGAATGGAGATTGGGTAGGGAATTCGGATCCCTCTTATGTTCAGATCGCAGTGACAGCAAGGAGTATTGAAGGGCCAAGATAGCATGGTTCGGGTCTTTCTGAAGCTCAATGCATAGTGGCAGAAAGACATAATATTCGGATGTGATCACATGAATTTCTGAAGAAAGATAAAGGGACAGCAAGATGCTTCCTACAGTGAAGAGTCTCTCTGTCTAGGTATCACATCAAGTGCAGAGAAGCAGTCTTGAAGAAATAACAGTTTGGTACAACCACAGTTCATTGATGATGACAGTAAGAAGGCCTCACGACTCATAAGAAGAGATCTAGATGAGATCTCAGTGATATCAATGCCTCAATGCTCAGAAGATCAAAGAGGAAGAGGAATCAACAGGAAGAGAAGACAGTCAAGAGTACTTGTGGCTTGGTCTTGGAGTGGCTAATAGGTCAAGGGTCTTGGTCTTGGTATTTGTCAATTGGAATCTCTATAAGAAGAATTTGTGCGGGTTTTCCTCTCAAAGAGTTAGAGGTCATAGCCTATATGCTGTGTATCTTGTCTATTTATGTTCATACATTGGTTACTGTTTGATGAAGAACAACACTAAGAATCTAACATAAAGAAGATCCTAATCTAAACAAGTAAAAAGCATTCACAAGCAGTCACTAATAGAAGAGAAATCAACTAATTCTAATGCCCTAGATTTGTCAACAATTAGAATAGACGCTTTGGTGAGTCAGCACAACAACTATATATTAATCAGGCATCAAACAAATAAAGTTAACACTATGATGAGCTGGGCTTAAAAAAACTTTTCCATATGGTAAAGCACAACCTAGAAAACTATTTAGTATTCACCCAATAAACCTTTTTCTCAACATGTTTTTGACCAAGCTGCCATTATTCCAACACTATCAATAAAATTATATTATTGGCCTAACAGCACCCTACAAAAGATTGAAAACTACAAACTTCTATAACGGATAGAACTCCTGAACATCTGGTAATGGTGTAGATGCCTTTCCTATAGCTCATGTCTTCTTTCTCAAAATCGTACAGCTTATATAAATATATCAGAAGTGAAAATTAAGTACATCAAAGAATTTTATACTATTTAATGTAACAGTACACAATGATTGAGAAATCTATTAAAAGTACAGAAATATGATTGTCTATTATTATATACAATTTAATTCACAATGACTATGAATTTTATGGTAGTTTATCCTGCTGGAATGACAGCATAGATTATGTAACACAGCAAAGATTTTCAAGTAGTTTGCCACACCTTTGGAGGTTTGAAAGGATAATCAGTTGGAAATGCGATGTCGAGGAAAAACACTCCACCATGATATGCCGAACCTGCAAAGGAATTAAAAATCAAAACGTATGAGATACTACATACAACATTCATCTTTCTGTTCCACTCTAGTGTTGGTACATAATTATGTGCGCGCATTATTCAATTACTTGTGCAGATCAAATTACAGCACAATAAATACCTTTATAATTATCAAAATAAAGCACTGGAGTTGTAAAGATAATGTTGACATTGCTTGAGTGAACTTATCTTGATCTATCCATGCATTGATGGATCCCAATTTCAAGTAAGCTTAACTTGGAGCATTTGTCTATTTTAGGCATAGCTAGTTGAATTGTGGCTTAATGAACTTTAAATGAACAAGCAAGCATTGACCCACCATCTGCTCTATTAGAAAAGAATGATGGTCCTCATTGTACATACTTGATTGAGAAATAATTCAGTTTTCTCCCTTGGTTCGTGGACATTTTGAGAGTTTTAACATTTATATCCTACATCATTTGTGAATTTGTTGTTCTGCTATGATCCTGTGACCATGTACAATTTCAAACATAGTATCCAAGTAGTTTTGGAGTAAACTCCAATTACTAAATGGACTAGATCAACACTTCTACAAATCGGTTAAGAGGGCAATTTATAGATCTACATTCTAGGCTTTTTTGGTAGCAAATCTGATTGAATAGTTGAGTTCAGGGCAGCCAAATTTAACCAGGAATGCTTCTCTTTCAATGAAATCAGGTTCTAGATACACCAATTCTACACATTTTATCACCTACTTTGGGTTTTGTTTGTTTCAAAAAATTTGAAAATTCTCAAAATTTCATGAAAAAATCATTTTTTAATCTGTAATTTTTTTCTGACTGGTTACTTGGCTTTTTACCGGCAGTCCTAGTATTTCCAACACTCTTCTTTCCAGTGGGTTTCTTGGCATTTTTCAAACAATGTTGGCATTTCTAACACTCCATTTTCTAGTTGACCCCTTGCTTCTAGCATCACTAAGACTCCTGCTGGCGAATCTTTTTCTGGTCACGCAACCCTTCCACCAACATGCTCCAACCTCCCACCTACATCCTGTTCTCCTCCTCCCATCGACATACTTTAACTACCTGACTGACCTACCTATGTCCCCGCACAGACCACTCTTTACCCACAGTCATTCCGTTTTGGTACCTATGCCATGATCTTATTGATGACCCTTTATACTACTCATAGATACCCCTTCCCATTGGGTACCAGGCCTCTCCTCCCACTCCTTTAATACCAACACCCTTTAGAACCACAAACCCACAACCCCTCCATGGAGTCTCTTACACCATAGACTCCAATGGACTACCTCTCACTAACTAGCCACACACCCCATGCTCCCCATGCACCTATTACCCCTTATATCAGCAAGGGTACATACAAATTTTTGCAACGCTTTTCACCACAATTGTAAGCCCAAGGTCACAAGTCAAAAACCTTGTAACAACCATGTGAGGCCCTGCATTAAATGTCCTACACTTGTTTGGTCGAACCATGGCTGATCCTTTGGGTTTGTCTCTAGCTCCTTTCATCCTAGATAGGAGTCGAGGGCCTTGGATGGGCTTATATGAGGACTCATCATTTTAGAGGAACTTAAGATGCACCTACATCTTTCTACATGGTTATGTGCCTATAAAGTTTGCATGTGGCCTTGGCTTTGTTGCAGCATCCCTCAAATAGTTCTCATACATGGCAGTCTCACACAGACAACTTTTCATGTTTCCCAAGGTAGTTCAAGTTTTCCAATGCAAGTGGTCTTGGAAGTCAGAAAGTCAACGCAATCCCATTTTGTTAAAGTTGATGAGAGGATGACATGCCCCATAAAAAAAATCAATCAAAGAAGGCAATGGCATGTTACAAGTGTTCAGAGGTGGTCAAATAGGTATTATAGGCTTCCAGGTGGCAGAACAAGGTTAGTGTTGGACAATTTGAGGCATGCATTACGATATAAATGTTCTATAGAAGAACAAGAATAAATCCCAAGTCTCGGAAACCTCAAATTCCTTAAGGCATTAGAGAAGCAGCACAAGGGCATGATAACATAGACAAGATAGAGATGATGTGACAATGCTAGGCAAGATATGGAAAATTGAAGGTATAATTCAAATTAGGGCAGGTTTTAGAAAACCTAGATGTCATAAGGGTCAAAACCATCAAGGTGTTAGAGATCTACGGCACAAATGGCTAAGTTGAGTTTATTGAAGAGGAAATGTCAAACAAACTAGCAGTTTTGAGAATCAACTAGCCATTTCAAACGTCAAATTAGCCATTAGAGGTATCTTGAACCAAGAAGTTAATGAATGGACCATCAATTAACAGTTATGAAACCAAAGGATCAACACAAGGATGATATAAAACCACCTAAAGACATGTTGTCGCTCAAATTGTACACTAGATTGTGACAACACTCAGGGTAGGCGTTGTCACTTTGATCCTTTCCCTCTCCATTCAAGTTGTCTCCTAACTGCAGACTTAAGGGGGTAATTGCTATGGATAAGATGATGCACAACCGATTTGGAACCAACAGGTTAAGGAGACACAATTCAAAGGCCTATCAACATGGACGGTGTTGTCACACAAAGTGTCTAGGCACCGTGACAACGCTCAGAGTAAGGGTTGTCATTCTAATCCTTACTCACTCTGTTTAAACTCTCTCCTAGACAAGTCAAGGGGGGTAGTCCCTAAGGTGAATGAATGAGAATGGCCTGTGAAACACAGGCTCTAGGAGACTTAAAGATGGACAACTTGACGAATGTAAATGAGTCCTCGTTAACTGAGATGAATAGATTAAACACTAATACAACCAAGACACAACCACAAGATAGAAATGATTATAGACCAGTGCCTTTACATTCAATTAACCATAGATTAAATGAAAACAAGTTATCCAGAGGAATTTACAAATATGGCAAAGCAACGATCATGAACAATTAAATGTTAATGCCCAAAACCCTATCATGCAAGAGCTTCTAGCAATCAAATCTCAAGCTTAGAAGAATTTATCTTTGTATTATAGACAATGATTTTATAACATTAATCACACTTGACAATAGAGAAATCACTTACCACGAAAGGACACCAAGGAACTTTAAATTTGAATTTTAATTATCCCTTAGGCAATCAATTTAATTTGGTAAATGAAGAAATTAAATTTTTTATGTGACAAAAGTAAAACAAATCAAAGAGTTAATCAATTAAATTTTTGATGGGCCATAGGCCATATTAAAAAAATTTAATGTGAAAGCGCAAATCCTCCTTTAATTTATTTCATTCTCAATTCTAAAGTCACCAAAATTTTAAAAAATTTAGATTTTTTAATTTTAGATTTTTTTATCTTTTTCTAAATATTTTTCAAATGAACAAAAAAAAAAAAAAAATCAAAGATCAAAATCACAAGTTAAAATAAAAAAAAATGATAAAATGTAAAACAAAAATTGAAATTTTAAAAATGAATCTAACTAAAGTTTAAAAAAATAAAAATAAAAATAAGAAAACCTAAACCTAACGCATATCAAAATAAAGTAATGAAACAAAAGGAAGTGAAATGTTTTTGCACATGTGGCGGCGAGGAGAGCAACGCGAGGGAGGAAGGATGCTCGATGAAGTTCGAGAGATGGAGTGGTATTGCAGAGAGGGACGCGCGAAAGGTGGCGGCATTTGAGGGCCGCGGATATGGAGGTTTGCAGCAGCGATGGAAAGAAAGGCAACACGCATATGGCAACAGTAAGCCACAGGAGGAGCAAGGGAGTTGCAGCGGGAACGGAGCTTGATAGGACTATGAGATGCCAAAGGGACGCGCGGAAGGGTTTAGACGGACTAAGAGAGATAGCAGCATGGGAGGGAGCAGCTTGAGAGGAGAAGGGCACACAAAAAATGAGGGCCACAGGAAGAGGGACACTGACGATAGAGGGAGGAAAGAAAGTTGCGGGCTAGTGTTAGGGAGCTCGAGGAATGCAGGAGCTGCGAAGAGGAGAAAGGTAGCTAGAGGACAGGAGATAGAAAGGGAAACGCAGCAAAGTAATGGCAGCAAAAATTGCAGGAATGGAGGAGTAGAAGTTGCGGGTAAGGGTTCAGGCAGCGGCTTCGAAAATTACAGCAGAAAAATTGGGAAAACCTCAGGCAGCAAATGAAGGTTGGAATAATGGAGGGATAAGGGTTTCCTAAAAAAATTCGAAATTTTGCAGCGAACCCAAACCCAAGCAGCAAATCGAAAAAACCATTCAGCAAAGAAATGGTAGCCGAGAAACTAAAAAATTTCAAAAAAAAATTATTTAAAATGATGTGTTCCTTTGCTTCAGATTTATCCCTGAAACCCTCATGAAAATTTCCATATCCAAGAAATTTCAAACCCTTGGAATATCCCTAGAAAATTATGTTGATAAACCCCAGAAATCCAGATCTTACGCTCCAGGGCCTAAATCTGGACTTTACACAAATTTCTTCCTCAAATTTGTAGTTGCACAACAACAAAAAAACACCCAAATGATATATACAATGATAAAAACCCGAAAAAACTCCCGTTAGAAAAATAATTACAAAATTTACAAACTGCAAGCTCTAATCAGACAGATCTACCATTTTGCTGCACATAAATTAAAAGATTTTTAAATGTTAAAGGTGTTAACTCGAAACCCTTCGTGCATCACCAAAAAAATCTTATGATAAGCCCGGAACTAATTTAGTTGAGCTCTTCAGGAAACACAGATCAGTAGTTGACTGGTCCAACTGAAAACTTCCCCTAATACCCGAGGATCTAAAATCAAAATTTCCCAGCAAAACTTGATCCAGCCATTAAAAATAGAGCGAGAAAATAATAATAAAACTCAGACAAATAGAGATACTTGCTATTACGTTCAAATTTTAGATTATTATTCAAACCCCAGCGACTGAGTAAGATACCCATACTGAAATCACTCTTTAAAAGTTATCATCAATGGCTTTAGAAAAATTTATGCATGAAAACAACACATTTACAGTATTCCCATGAAGAGTAACACCAGTAGAACTTAACCTCAAAGTCTTTATTTATTATCCAGAAAAAGATTACAGAAAAGCTTCTTGCTAAGCACACAACTCAAAGGTCGGATAGATCGACTGACAAATGACTTCCTATTTAAAGATAAATTCTCCAATGGCTAGTTCGAGTGATCCTCGTCAAAGCAATCTTGACTGTTGATGAAGATTAAAAAAAAAATTAATCTCATCCGTCGAAATATTTAATTCTTGAGGAAATTCGAATTTTTCAAATAAATGCATTTTAATTAACTCAAAAAATAATTTTTTGAGTTAATTCCCCAAAATTTTGACTTTGACTTAACCCCAGGGGATCAAAGGTTTAAAATTTATCAAAATAATTAATTTACCTTAATCTCAGTACCTTTTAAAATTTATTTTTTTAGGACCGACGAATTTTGCCTTTGGAGAATTTAAATTTACCTAGGACTTAGAATTGATTAAATTTCTGGCTTAGGATTTATATTAATTTTTGGTCAGAAAATTTAATTAATGAACCTATTAGGGGATAAATTATTTTTCCATCCCTCAAGACACTTTACATCATGATTTTCATATTTTTTACATCATAAGGGGGAAAACCCATTTGTAATAGACCCTCACAGACTACCCATTTCTGTGACACATATAATCCAGCAGATCAAGCAATTTGTAATAAAATAACCTAACCAAATAGTTAGGATTATTCCCAAATCACTTTTACATAAACTCGATCTAGAACAATAGGACTCGCCTAAAATCCTAGCGACAAAATCCATTCCAGCTTTGGGGTAAGACTGGAGGAAAACTCTGTCGACCATCTAAAAATGGACCGATGAGACAAAAAACCTCCCAGAATAGAGATCGTCACTAGAAAAGTAGGTTTACCTAGGTCGTTACATACATGACACAGATCTGTTGAGATTATTTAATTATACACATGCAGAAAGGGTTTACATAACATCTTGAAAGTCAAGTTGATGATGATAGCCGGACGGCGTGGACACATTGATCAAGTGCTATCCCTTTTGCGAAAAAAGGGGGTGTACTGCTATGGCTCGTTGACACGTAGTGGTCAACAGACAGAATTAAGAGGCAGGTATGATTATTAATCACACTTTGATTAGATTCCTTAAGATTTTGAGTTAGAGTCCAGTGCCTTAGGAGTCTATTTACTTGCACAATATATATTAAATTCCAAAGTACCAGATGAACAGTTGCTACAATATGCAAGTTCTATCCTAAATGAAATGCAAAACTTAAACCTATGTGAGATGCAAGCTCTTGGTTATTTTTAATTATATGCCTAGTCTAAGTGATTCATTTTCCTCAATTTTTTTGGAACTAGTCTCGAACACAAGCTATAGAGAGAAGCCCACATGGAGGAGTGTATCGCCTCATTAACAATACCTCTCATGAGGTTCTAACCACCTAGATGTCTTTGTTCCTACAAGGGATTTCCTGCAAGAGAACTGCAAGGTCACCTATGTTAATAGTGAATGGGGGTCTAGAGTCCTCAAATTGTGGAGAAGGTGTTCCTATCTTCTTACAACCAAGCTTATGCTTGGAGGTATATTTAAGAAGTGCAATTCTAACTTAGGATGAAATGCAAGATGTGAGTGGAAACTTCAATGAGATCAATAAGATGTGACAAGCGCTTTAACTAGATTATATCACTTGAAATCAAAAAATGCTCAAAGGATATTCAATACACGATAACAAGTGCAAGTAAATGAAGCACTTTAGAGCAATTTGGCAATTGTCTCAATGAAGTAACATAAAACTAGCAATTCCAAGGAAACAAGATTAGCAATTCTACTTGTTGACAAGATTAATTCAAGTCCTCATATGATTAGCAATTAAGAACAAGAACAAATTTATAGCGCTTTATTGCTTATGTCACAAGTTAATGAAGCACAATAGATGATCAACAATGCTAATAGACAAACACAATAAGTGATTGCTAACAATGATTTGAATGCTAGACGATAAATATGCAATGATGCAATGGATGCAATAGACAAGAGACAAGCTAATGCAAGGCTTATATGGTTAATTTCACCAATGGATCTCCCACAATTTTATCACTTTATAAATGCACCAGAATTAAGTAAATCAAATCAGCAAGGTGTGAAAATTTCATCTATCACAACAACTAGAAATTATTTTTCTAATTGTTAATTTATTTAACAATTTATCTATTGTCTGCTATGGCAAATATCAAATAATTCACACTATGATTTTCACCAATAAACTGCGGAAGGAAATAGCGTTAGAAACTGAGAAAACGCTAGCACACACACAACAAAATTAACACAATTATTTTTGGACAAATGTCCCTGGAAAAACCCAATTGGGAAAACTAGTGCAGTAGCTGAGGGTTTTATATTATTAAGCAGCAGTGAAATTTTTTAAGTACAACTAGATGCCTAAACTGGCAATCCACTACAGGAAAACTGGCCACAAAAATTAGTGAGACAAATTTTGTCTCACCCAGCACTGATCTAACTCCGAAATTGGTTTTGAATGAGCTCCACGAAACCCCTGCATCAATCTTTGTGTCAAATCTATACAGGCACTAGGACTCTCTGCCTAGAACTGCAACTGATCAAGTCGTATGCCCAATCCAGCCTCTGAGAATGACTTGCTAGCCCCTTACGGAAATCTTCCCGGCCTCCAGAAACTGAATTGACCCTCCGCCCAGCTAAATCAAGCTCTGCCTCTGAAGCTTTTGCACGGCCTCGCTAATTAAACTCGACCCTCTTGTAGCTGATTCTCCAGATCTAGAAAAATTCCTTCGGACCACTGTCCCTGCCCCTCTTTGTCTCTACTTCCTTACTGAAGCTTGAACTCTTCCAGCACTGTTGGTTATCTGAAAAATCAAACTCTCTAAGGAAATCGAACTCTCTGTGATTCTCACAAGTGTCTCAAGTGTCTTTTCCATCTACCCATCTTCTTATAATCTTTTGTTGGAGCACCAATAGCCAAGATCATATCAATGTCGATCCATGTGAGTTTCTAGAGAATTCTCACCTTGACTTAATTAATTATGATTAATTAACCAATTTTCGTAAGTTAGACTTAGGAAACATTAAAAATAGGTTAACAATCTAAGTAACTCACCTCTAGGTGGAATTCCAGAAACAATTTCTGGGTTATGGAGATCCCATGTATTCTATTCTCTCCACCAAGTTTCGTGACTACAACACATTCGATGCTACAAAAACTAACACTGCCTCTTAGCGAGGATTGTGTTCTAGTGTTGCACATCCTACCACAACACTGTGTCTCTGTACCATCCTTTATCACGCTGTTGTCGCGCAGATTGACACGACAACGCTCAGACCGGGGGCTGTCACTCTGATCCCCGATCCCTCCGTTTAAGCCTGTCTCCCACGGCTAAGGGGGGTAGACCTTATGAGATAATGAAGACCAACTGCCAAACAGTTGGTTGGGAGACACGAGACACGATTAAGATAAGCACTAAAATGATTTGATTAGTTAGCAGACCAGTGCCTTGAGAGATTGTTATTAAAATGATTACTTGTTATATGATATAGAAAAATAAACCGTGACCAGCAATCATTTGTCATCAGCTAAATCACATAACCAAAACGATATCCAGCAACTGAAAACTTCGAAAAGATAAATGCTTAAAACCACCACGAGAATCGTAAATTATTAACCAGATATCAATTTCGTGTCTCGACTTGAAAATTTTAGATCTCAGCATGAAAGATAATAATTGAAAACCACTGAATCTGGCAAAAAATAATTTTCCACTATAAATTTTTTATGGCTTTTCTCGACAAAAATTTTTAAACCGAAAAATCTAAACCAAAAGAAAATTTTAAAAGACTAAAGTCTAAAAAGAAATTTTTAGGATTTTTTTTTTTTTTTTAACAACCAAAAGAAAATTTTAAAAGACTAAAGTCTAAAAAGAAATTTTTATGATTTTTTTTTTTAATAAAATTAAAAAAGAAAAATAATTTAAATCTATTCTAAACTAAAAAATAAAATCTAAAATCAAAAAAAAAAAAATCAAATCTAAGATCCAAAAATAACTCTAACCCTAACCCCTTTTTTATGAATTTTTTAATTTTTTTTAACTTTTAAACAAAATCAAAAATCTATAAAAAAAAAAAAAAAAAAAAAATCTAAATCAAACACATAATATATACATAACTAAAACATAAAACAATACATAACTTAAAAAAAACAAGGAAAATGATTTATCTTTTATTTCTTATGAAACCTAAGACCAAATAAAATGAAACTTAACTATTCTAAATAATAAAAAAATGAAATTGAAACTATACCTAAGCCATATTCGATGTGAAACATTACCAAAATAAAAAAATAAAAAAAAATAAAAAAATAAAAACGATTTTTATTTAAAACTTAAACCTACGCTACCCATAAACTAAACGCACACCTACGCTAACCTAAATCCGAACCAGACTGAATGAAAACGATTTCATTTCTAAATCTACAGCAGGCAACGCGTTTAAAAAAAATGGCCACGCTCACTTCGCAGGGCATTCAACTTACGTTTTCTGCTGCAGGTTTTCAATGGGCTGAGCGTGGAGATGGCAAAAAACGCAGAGGCAGCGGCAGGCAGAAACTCACACACCACAATAAAATCGGTTTTCATTGATGATTCAACTATGCAGTTTACGGCTAACCAAATCAACAACGCCGCATGCCTACGCTATATCACCATATGCATTCAAACCTAGAAAACGTACAGCGTTTACCTCAGCCCAAAGAAAAAATCGAACGGATGGAATGCGGCGGGCTTCAAACCAGAAATCAAACGCATGAAAACCCTAGCCGCAAATGCTGTGATTTCAACGCTGATTCTATCCTTCGCAATGCACAAACTGACTGGAGCAGACCTGCGTGTAAATCCCACAGAATATACAAATCGTTTTGATGGCAGACAACGCAGGAGATTTGTAGGTACAATCAATGGGATCTGTGAGTCTAAGACTGAAGGAGCTCTCTTGTAAATCTGTTTCTGGTTAATAAAAGAAGACTCCAAGAATCTCAACATAACTACTTTGCACAGCAAAACAATATAAAGCAGTAAATCACACGTGCACAAATATAGACAACTTTTTACAAATTTTCAACCCAACTTCGTTATATTAATCAACCTGAATAATACAACAGTCTAGAGCTCTCGTATTAAGGATAATGGCCCTCATACATCCACTGATACAAGAATACAAACTAGGGCTTGGTGTCGGTCCATCGACAACCAATCAAACCTCAACAAGATGCTCTGACCGTCTAGCTGATGTAGAGCTCCTCACAATTGCCTTGGTCGTACCCTGTACCTGCCCAGTTCTTTGGATCTCGATCTGCGATACTGCCTCTATTAATGATCCACATCCATCTGGCCATTGAACCTCGACTATCCAATCTGCTCACTAGTTGTGCCTTAGTCCATCAAGGGCACAACACATTGAGACTCTCGTTGAGTTGTTCACAACTCCACTTGTGAACAACTCTCAACTACCCACTACTGCTCCTCATCTACTCAAGGACTTTAGCCCACTATGGTCTTCCTATGCCACTCCAATGAAGACCAACATAGGGCACGGTGGGTTGCCACCTATCACTACAAGATGTCCATCTCCCACAATGAACAAGGGCTAGGAGAATTGCCCATCATTTGTTGTAGAAGTCCTCCACACACAAGTTTAGGGCTGCTCAACTACTCCTCTAGCTGATCAAACCTCGAGCTCAACTTTTGCCACTCTAGCAATCATCTAGGTCCATGAAGATGGTGCACACTGGGCTCCAACTTGGCCACTATCACATTGTCCTCCAGCAAACCATAAATGCCCAATCCACGTCCACCCTTGATCCACTCTCACGTCGCCCTCCAACAGACCATGAGTGTCTGATACTGTTGTAGCATCTACTCCTAGTTAAGGCATCCAATCATCTAGGAGACACTTACACATGGCTGCTAACAGACTCCTCGAATTTGCCTTTCCAAGGATACCATCCACCTATAAGCCACATCAACTCAAGAGGACTAACTTCTGCTCCACAACCTCCTGCTACTCCTCTTTGACACGTACATGCAACTATTGATGTAACTGCTCATAGTATGTCCACAATTGTCCTAATCTAGGATTGCCATCCACCTAACATCCAACTATCACCAAGGACTCATCTTGTTGGGTCCCTATAATACTAGTGATTACCCCATTACTATTGTAGTTATACCCCTTATTAATATTGTTGTGCCCCTATTGTCCCCATTTTTTTATTACTATGCCCCATAGAATCCCTCTATTGTTATTTTTGTGGCTTTATATTATTATTGTTAGGTCGGCTGGGTTATATTGTGACTCCTTAGACTCCTATATATAGAAAGGAGGTTTTGTCATTTGAATCATCCAAGAATGTTCATTTATGTAATGTAAAGAGGTTTCCCCCTCGAAGAGGCTGAATTCTAAGGCGTTGATCTATCTTTTCTATCTTTTCTTGAGCTGGTTTCATAACATTTGGTATCAGAGCTTTGGATTCTAGGGTTTCGCTACTCCAAACAGGTCATCGTGGCCTTTTCACTATAACTTTTTTTCTGGGACGTTTTAGAAGTTGAAAAAAAAACCCATTTGAGAAGAATTGGCGCTGAACTTTGGGTCCGAATTTCAGAGATTTTTGCGAGATATTTTCATAGATATGATCTGAGGAAGTTTGCCTTTTTGCAGACTCCTGAATTACACTCAAAACAGGTGACCTGGGGAAAATCGTCATAACTTTCTTTCTGAGCATCGGATTGAAATTTCGTAAGAAGGTACAGAAAGAGGACAGACTGTAGTTTTCATTTGTATATTTTGTAGAGTCAAAGGCTGAAACAGTGACTCGCGGCACTTCACACAAGTTCGCTCTTCTGAAAAGGTCTATAATCGGGTCACTATGGGAGATTTGACATAACTATTCATTGGAGAATCCAATTGGGGTAAGACTAGTGGAATTGGAAAGAGGATACAGAGCACTACTACAGGTTGCAATTTCAGAACTTAAAGATTTGAAAGTACAGAGTTACAGTCATTTCAAGATCGTACTCCTAAAATCAAGAAAAAGCAAGATGAGGAAGTTTGATGGCAACGATCCGGTAAAATGGATACGTCAGATGGAGCAATATTTTGATCTACATGGGGTTTCAGTGTTACAAAAGGTATTTATTGCATCTTCATATTTAGAACCAGATCAATTTTTATGGTATAAAGGGCTTTGTTCTCGTAAACGACTTGTTACGTGGTCAATTCTCAC
>APFE030653143.1:33089-50661 GCA_000404065.3 Pinus taeda
GTTGCCCCCTTGAAGAGGCTGAATTCTAAGGCGTTGATCTATCTTTTCTATCTTTCTTGAAGCTGGTTTCATAACACATCTATAACCACAACCTACTGCTGCCTCCTTGCCTTAGGATCTATGCATTCATAGAACTGGTTAGGGCACACAACAGCAACCCCAAACCACTATCCAAACACGGTGTAGTCCTCTCCTAGAGATTTCCTCCCTTTATTGTCCAAACTCGACATCAAATTATGTGCTTAACGCTTGAGGATCCTCCTCACAACATCCTACAGCACTCATGTACCAACAGCAAACAAACTAGCCCTCAAAAACATGGAGATGACCCTTGTTCTGACTGTGGCCTTCCCTTATTGATCGCAGTTGAATTAGGAGAGTACTCCTAAGCCTCTCGATTCATTCAAATAGCCCTCCAACTCACTACTGTAGCACCCAACACCCGCGCCCCATAACAGTGCCAAAACACACCATAACACATGTCGAACTCTCTCCATAGTTTTGTCCCCAACATCGATGGGTGCAAAACCCCAAGCTTGGGTTTCAAGCCCACAAGGCCACTCGTGGAGCTCCTTCCTCCAAACCCTCAATCCTCAAGACTTGGAGTACCTCCCAAGCTACAAAAATCAACACCACCAACTACTACGCAACTCTGGCACTGCATCTGTGTTGTTGCTAACATTGCCATACTGCTGCCAACTCTGCATCTGCACTGCAACTCCCTCTCATTTGTTGTTGTTGCAATTGCAACTAAGAAGCATCCAAAACACTGAATTATTTCTGTTCAGTATGATGCATTTGTCTCCTAAGTTCTTACTACTACTAGTCTTTGCACTGTCACCGAGGAATCTGTGTTGTTGTTGACTCTGCACTGTGGCTCTCTGCACTGCTACCAACTTTGCACTGCGCTCCCTAGCACCTGATTGCTACTAGTCTACAACTGTCACTCTGGAATTCTGACTACACCTCTGACACTAATCCATCCTGCTGCTGAATAATGGGGACCCTCGTAGCTAGTTCACGGATATACTTCCCATTGTTGCCGCTCATGTTATCTTATTGTTCGCGAGCATGAAAGTAAATATGAGATCTCTGAACTCAAGCCATAGAGATAATGGGAAACTCTCCTTTTTAAGTCCTTCAAGTTCAATGAAATGCATCGGGAACCTATATACCAAAGCCCAACAAACCCGGGGAACTCCGTCTTATCACAATTCCACATGTTTTGGATGTGATTGTTATGGATTGTATGTCCGAGGTCTTTAATGACCTCTTACGTCATACCTTTTTGACGAGGCTCGCATGGTTCCGTAAGAAGCGTAGCGTGGAAACCCTATTCATGGATATGAAAAATTGGGGACCTGTTGATCGATTCATAGGGCGGATATAGTGAAATTTTATGTAAACCTCACTCATAACAGTTGTTGGCCGTAGTTCAATCTTGTATAGATGATCAAGGAGTCATGGATATAATCAAATCGTAATGATCCATGAGGTGGATTCCTCAATAGACCTTGCCCAATCTCTGCAATCTCTAGGACTACAGCTCCAAGTCGCCCCACCTCTCTCTTAGAGGTATGGCTACAAACATGGCAAACTCTTCTTCCAAACTAGAAGATAGTATGTCAATCTCTACAAACATTGTTGTCTAGTCTTGCCTCTCCTACTTATCCTTCTTTCTAAGAGGACACTGTGTGCTATAGTGACTGAGCTCACCACATCTGAAGCATTTGACCTTTGACAGGTCCTTCTTCTACTCCCCCTGCCCCTAACTGGTCTCTTAGATGCTAGGGCCACATTCTCGTCCTCACTCTTTAGTCCCTTGTTGCTATTGTCACTGATGGTACTTTTCAACAGAACCCTCCTCAACTCCTCCTACTGCAGATCAGACAACATCATGCCCCACCTTGGCAAGGTATCTATGCCCAAGATACTCTGAACAAATACCTGCCAATCCTCCGAGACACTATTTAGTGCCAACCGTATAAGCTCTGGGGGTTGAGGTGTTGACCCAACAGCTGCAAGTTGGTCTCAGACTTCCTGAATCTGAGTGAGAAAGGCATCTATGCTCTCGCCCTTCTGCATTCTGATGCTCCTTAGCTTCCCCTGGAGTTATATCTTCCGCTACTCATAAGAACTCTGAAATAGCTCAGACAAAGCATCCCACATACCCTTGGTCGTCCCTTTGTCTGCCACATGTGAGACTAGATGATCTTGGACACCATCCAGAATCATCCTCTTGGCCTTCACCATTTCCTTCTTGTACTCCTTTTGCTAATCAGGGTCTTGGGGAACTGATACCACAGTCTCTGTATAGGTCTTCAGACCATATTCATCTAGAAGGAAGGACATCCTAGCCTTCCAAATCACAGAGTTGGAGGCTCCCTCCACCCTGTCCTGATCTCTGAGCCCTGTTGTGGCCATCTCTGAATCTGTCGAAAGCTCCCTCTTTCCCTCTGCTTGGTTTTTGGATCTATTATACGCACTCCCTTTTGGAGTGAGGAAATTTGCACTCAGCTACTACCAATCAACTTGGAAAAATCAAACTTCTGAAAATCGAAGTCCCCTGAGAGAAATATTTCCTCTGTTGAGTGTGCTTTTCTCTTCCACTCGACGTTGATTCTGCTGCTACAAAACCTTCTGCGTCCAACCTGAAATCTGCTCAGTGAAAAATACGAGTTATTGTTGCTCCTTCTTACTACGGGAATCACTATTCTAAGCAAATCAATTTTTCTACCAACCTGCAACTGAAAATCGAACCCTTGCCCCAGCAATTCGTACTGCCTGTTTGGGTATTGTGCAACCTTTGAGAATTTTGGCCTGCTACTCCCTCTAAACAGCGAAATTCTCTTCGCCGCTTCTGAACTTCCTGGTTAATCACTTACGCTCTTATACAATGTGAAAATTTCATCTATCACAACAACTGGAAATTATTTTTCAAATTGTTAATTTATTTAACAATTTATCAGTTATTTGCTACGGCAAATATCAAATAATTCAGATTATAATTTTCACCAATAAATTGCAGAAGAAAATAGCGTTGGAAACTGAAAAAATGCTAGCACATATACATCAAAACTAACAAAGTTATTTTTGGACAAATGTCCCCGGAAAAACCCAACTTGGGAAAATCAATGCAGGAGCTGAGGGTTCTATATTATTAAGTAGTAATGAAATTTTATGAGTACAATTGGATGCCCAAACTAGTAATCCAATACAGGAAAACTGACCACAAAAATTAGTCGGACAAATTTTGTCTCACCCGGCACTAATCCAGCTACAAAACTGGCTCTGAATGGGCTCCACAAAACCCCTGCGTAAGCCTCTCCGTTAAATCTATGCAGGCACTAAGATGCTCTACCTGGAACTGAAACTGATCAAGCAATCTACCCAATCCAGCCTTTGAGAATGACTCGCTAACCCCCTCCGGAAATCTTCCCAACCTCCAACAATTGAATCGACCCTCTGTCTGGCTAAATCGAGCTCTGTCTCTGAAGCTTTTGTGCAACCTCACTAAGTAAACTCGGCCTTCTTGTAGCTGACTCTCCGGATCTTGAAAGCTTCCTTCGAACCACTGTCCCTGCCCCTCTGTCTATGCTTCCTTACTGAAGATCGAACTCTCCCAACACTGTTGGCTATCTAGAAAATCAAACTCTCCAAGGAAATTGAACTCTCTATGGTTCTCACAAGTGTTTCAAATGTCTTCTCCATCTACCCATCGATTTCTTATACTCCTCTGTTAGAACACCAACGGCCAAGATTAAAACTTTATCAAGGGCCAAGATCATATCAGACGTCTATGTGAGTTTCTAGAGAATTCTCACATTGACTTAATTAATTATGATTATGATTAATTAACAAGTTTTCTTAAGTTTAGACTTAGGAAACATTAAAAAATAGGTTAATCTAATTAATTCATCTCTGGGTGGAATTTCCATAAACGATTGCAAGGTTATGGAGATCCCATGTATTCTAGCCTTGCCTCTCCACCAAGTTTCGTGACCAGAACACATTCGATGCTACAAAAACTAACACAAGCTACTAATATGAAAACAGTCCCGAAAGTTGAATGAGAAGCTAGGAAACATAATAGAAATTAAGCCCTTAAGTAATGAGTGTTACTTCTTAGAGTTAATTAGCTTGTTTAGAGACGTGTTTAAGCTTTTTTAGCATGATTAGAACTTAGTTATGCCACTGCCATTGATTAGCTTCAGATCTGATATGTTATGCAGCAAATGAAAGAGGAGATAAGGAAAAAGATCAAACCCTCAAGGCTTCTAGACCTTTTCCCAATGGCTGATCTAGTTAGTTAAGGCACCAATGAGGCCAGTTCTGGCCCTGAATGCACTTTGTAAGCTCCCCAATACCTGCACCCACAAATGTATGTCTGAAATATGATAGACCAACCACCAAAAACCCACGACCAAGCTAGATAAGCCTCCTAGGCTAACAGCGAGGGCAAATGACCTCAAAATTGGCGATATAAGGCTTTCAACAAGTGCATCACACCTACAATACACAATGATTAGCCCTAAAGAATAATTTGAATGACAAATTAAGCAAACGGCTAGGGTTCACAAGCACTATAGGGTTGTGGCTAGGGCTAGGAGCCCTAGAAACCCTTGTTACCAAGCCTAGAAGCAGTCTTTGGGCTAGCGGTTATGCTCTCAAGGCCTTGGATGGTGAAGAAAACAAATTTTGAGCACTTGAAAGTTGAAACCCTCCTTCACTGGATAATAAGCCTGCGAAACCAAGATTAGTCCACTATATGACAAAAATACAATGAGAAATCACTGCAAACCCTTGCCAAAAATAATTTCAAGCCTGCAAAATAAAGAGTTAGCCCTAAAAATCACTTGACAATACAATTTTAAGCCCTCCTAGGGTTGCACCTAGGCCTTAGAGACCTAATTAGGGTTGCGGCCTATCAAGAAAGGCCCCCAAGAGGTTGTCGTTAGGGATTTAAGCCCTCTAATCCCAGGGCTAGGCCAGAAATGGCCTTTAGCCCTTGCAGCTAGGCCAATTTAGCCTTCAAACCATGAAAAATCCCCAAAAATGTCTTCAACTTTCAGGATCCAATTGCAAAGCAACTTCAGAAAAAAAGAATTTTTCAAGGAAAACCCTAGTTGCAACAGCAAAAAAGCCCCCTAGGACTAGCATCCTCTCTTCCAGGCCTAGTGTCCAATCTTGGGCACTAGGGTCTTGTAAATCTTGGTCTCCAGACCCTAGATCGATCCTCAAAAGGTGAACGACTTGCTTCTTAGGGCTAGACAACTTCTTCCAAGGTTAACGCTAGCCTTGAAACCCCAACAATTTGGGTTGAATCAGTGTTACTTGGGAGGGGGAGCGAAAGCGGGGAGTGGGAGCGACATTTTCAAAAGAGCCCGGTTGAGGAGCAAATCCCGGAGTAAGTTTTATATAATATATATATTTTTTATATTTTGATACATATGTGTCAACAAAAACATGTAGAATGATGAATTAGATATATAAAACATAAAAAAACATAGAATGATCATTGAACCATATAACAACAATCATCTAGAAGTTATAATCTTCATCAACCATGTCCACAAGTTAGTAACATACAACATATTGAGTCTCGTGAATCATGATTCATCAATCTTGAAGTTTCAAATTCAAGCTTTTAAAATTGAAAATTCAATATATAACATTTACAAGAAATCATATCTAACATGAAATAAAATGTTATAAAAGGAAATGAAATGAAACAACTTTCACGAAGCATCATATTCATAATTTAGAATCATTACCAATGAATTATAATTGCCAACTTCAAACTTCAAACTTAAATTGTCATATATTGTTTACAAAAAATATCGTAATAAATATGAAAGAGTCAAGACTCAACAGTTATGAAAACTAATAGAAACGAGAAAAGACAAGTAAATTATAAATATATTATATACTACTTCATGTGGTCATTGCCACGAGAAGTGTCTGATGTATGAGCAGGTCGTGGTGGTCTTCTAGGAGTCTCCTCCCGCACAGACCAACGACCAGAACCAGAAGGCACATGCCCTCCACGTGAGGGTGTAGATGGAGATGGTGACAGCAAAGGAACAAGACTCGAAACTCGAGCACTGCTACTAGACAGTGGAGGTGGCATGGTTATTGCTTCATCTTCCTCTCTCATAAGTTCTGCTTCCAGTTCTTCAAGATGTATAGTGCCATCCTCGAAATTATAATCCTTTGGGTGGTTGTCCCAAATTTTATATGTTGGATCCTCATAAGCCCAATCACAATAATGACTCAGCAGCCTCAAGTTGTAGTGCACATAAACCAAGCTTTCTGCCCGGTTTTCATTGAGTCTGTTTCTTTTCACATTATGTATGACATTGTAGGTGCTCCAACACCTCTCTGCAGAAGAAGTATTTACAACCTGTGAGAGAACTTGTTTTGCCAATTTTGGCAAAAGTCCCTGGCCGCCATATGATTCCCACCATGTGAGAGCATCAAATCTGTCTCTATCTTCCATTGCATAAAAGGTACCAAACAAACCAGTGCAACTGAAGTATCTACCTAATTCAAGACGCACACTAGCACATTTCTCCCTGTCAGGTATCAGCTTGTCTAATGCTTGCAAATATCCTATAAATACCTTTTCATCTATATGGGGTTTGACCCTAACCCCACCCGCTGGTGCAGGTTGGCCCAACCAAGATGCAGATTAGTATTTTGGCGTAAGGATATACGCCAAGCAATGTAGTGGAACATTAAGTTTATCCCACCGTATACACACACAATCGTGAATCAATTTATACAAGTTGGGATCATTTTTATGAACAGTATCTTTTATTTGCCCCAACATGGTATCCATCTACTCATACACCTCGCCAATCACTTCTTTATCTATATCTGCAAACCGAATCATGTGATAAACGGGCTTGGTGAAATCCAATACTTGCCTCACACGTGCCCAAAACATACCATCAAGAGTGGTCTCCTCCACCTGTTCAAAACCTTGCCTGTCAGCTGCATTTGTAGTGCTTTTCTTTAATACCTACCAGTGTGGACTTGACACCATGCTAGCCAATGACTCTCTTACCTTCAAAAGGCGCCTGTAGGTGAGATAATAGCTACCAAATCCAGTCCTCGCAATCTTCAACAACTCCAATCTTGAGTGACTGCGGAAAAGGCCATGGGTATTGCTACGATTTGTAATAAATTTTATCATTTCTTGGCCTCTCTTGTACAAATCACCAATCCATTTGTATTGTTCGTTTTTGTTCTTAACAATATCATGCATCAAAAGGTTCATTGTGTGAACCAAACACCTAGAGCAAAATATGTTGGGGTATTTATCCTCAATAATTGCTCCCACTGCCTTACAATTAGGAGCATTATCAGTGATGACTTGGATGACATTGTATGGCCCAATACGCTCAATTGTTTCAAGTAATGGTTATGCAATGTTGATGCCGGTCTTGAACTTGTCTGAGTAATCATATGCTAAAAGAAAGATGGCACCACTAACAGACACAGCAAATACATTTATCAATGGCTTGCCTTTTACATTTGTCCATCCATCAGATACAATGGACACCCCATGGTCAATGCAAGAACTTGTCATTCTATTCAAATAATGTGATATTTTTGCTTTTTCATGATCAAGTCCAACGGTTCTTGCCTTGTCATACCCAGGACTGTTGTATCCTTTAGGGGCATCATTTATGGCAGAAACCATTTCGTGCCAATAAGGTGAGCGAAGAACATTGAATGGTATCCCACATGCATAGAGAAACATGTAAAACTTTTGAATCCATATCATTCCTACACCCTTCATCAAGGAAAACTGATATGCTTCTACACCTTAAACTTGGTGACCCTGTGCCTCTATATCCACTGCCTTGGGAGGATGCTGAAGGAGTTCTTTGTGCATGTGATTGTGAGCTTGGTTCAAAGAAATCCTTTGATTTTTTAGGTTTGTATTGGGCTTCCTCCTCTTCCCTTATGTATTTGGCTCTATCTGCTACTGACACACCTATACAAGTTTTGATTCCTATTTGTTTATCTCCATCCCATGGCCTTTTCCCGCAGAGGTGCTTTCTAGAATGGGTGTATAAACCTATGTAATTATTGTTGCAATGGGGGCAATGAAATTTAGTGGTTCCACCCCCTTTCCCTGCTTTAGGCCTATTAACATATTTCCACAATGGGGTTTGGTCTTGTTTATTTTTTTGAGCTGACTCATGTTCACTCTCCTCCAACTCCTCTCTAGGGTTTTCCTTAAATCCACTATGACCCACTTCTTCATCCCCTTCTTCATTTTCAACCCTCCTTTTTCTATTCTCCAACACCATAATAACCAAAAAAGGAACCAAGAAGAAGAAAATGCCAAGAAATATAACCATGATGTTTGAAATTTTAAGTTTTGAATCTGGAAAAAAATGGAATGGGAATGGGAATGGGAAATAGAGAAAAAAAATGATTTATTTATTTAGGAATGAACATTAAAAAATTGTTAAAATAGAGTGTAGAGCCTACCTCTTTGGCCTCCCGTCTCCCCTTGCAAGCTCTTCAATCTCCCCTTGCTCCTTGCTTTCTCTTTCTCTCTTGCTCCTTGCTCCTTGCTCTCTCTTGCTCCTCACTCTCTTGCTCTCACTCTCACTCTCACTCTCAAACAATGAAATGAATATGAGGGGTCTATTTATATTCCCTCCCTGCCTCCCTCCCTCACTTTATTTTCATATTCGTTGTTTTTTTCCCAGCAAAATTATTTTTTCCCGTGCGATTTTTTTCAGGCGTCACTCACCGTCGTCGAGAGCCGCCAGGAGCGATCGCTCCCCGACCGCTCCAAGGTTGTAAAAATCGCTCCCAGAGTGACAAGAGCGACGCTCCCTCTGTCAAATCGAAAAAAATCAGGGAGCGCACTCCTGAAATCTCTCCCTTTTAGGGAGCAATTTCGGGAGCACGCTCCCGACCCACTCCCGCCCGGAGTGCGAATTGGGAGCAGGATTGAAAGGGGGGGAGAAGGGGGGGCGCTCCCCCGCAACACGAGATTGATGATGGCTAATGACATTTGCTTCATATTTTCTTTTGAAATTTTGAGATCACGTACCTGCAAGTCAAATAAATAGAGCCCAAAACACAAGATCTAGAAGATTCTAAAATAAAACCCCAAAATTATTATTTACAAGTGATAAAATAATTTACAAAAGAATCAACAATAATTTACAAAACAATCTAGGTAAGAAAAGGAAAACCAAATATGAAAGATAAAACAAGGAGTAAGATACTTATCTTTGGAAAAATGGTGAGGGATCCCTCTTAATCCAATCTTGAGGGATACCTATCACTTTAACAAAACAATTCAAAAATGTTTTTCCAAAGCATGTTAAACTTATAAGTACTAGAAATAAAGCATAAAGGAAAATAATTCAAAACTTTAGAGTAGAGGGACTTAGTAATATAAGTCCATTATTTATGATTCTTGGGTCTTGTTCTTATTTGGAGATCCTTCTTCGACAACATTTGCATGATCCCTATTTCTCTTTCTATTTCTCGGATTCTCAGGACAATCGCTTCTATAGCGACCCATCTTGTGACAAATGTAGCATTCAATCTTTGATAGGTCTATCTACCTTCTAGACCCTTTAGACTTCTTTAAGGTTCCTTTGTTCTTGTGATGAGCAGAATAGGCATTTCAAACTTTCTCCTCTTTATTCTCTTTGTTTCTTACAAGAGAAATTCTGACATCTTGACTACATGCATTCCATATTGTTTGAATGTAGAAGTTTCCTTCGAACTGTTGAGACCTGATGAAAAGGCACTCCAATATGTTGGTAGTCCTAAAAGTGCAGTGATTACAAGCTCCTTTTCTGGTACTATCTCATATATTGCCTGGAGTTCATTATTGATTATAGCTATTCTTACAAAGAAGGATGCCACAGTGTCTTCCTTTGTCATCTTTATTGATCTTAGTTCATTCTTAACACTTTCTATTTGACCACTAAGAATCCTTTAAGAGGGAACTTAGCGCATTTCCTCAACACTATTTCTTACTATGCCTTTTGCCTTTTTCTTTAAAGATTCATGTCATCGAACATGTCCTTTTTTCCTTTAGATATTCATGGACAAGCATGGGACTAGGGACATTGACCTCATAGCAAAATGGCTTTGCTCAAGCTTATATTTATGGCCTTTAGCATTATTATCTCTCCACCTCTAGCCCTTTTGGGTTTTATGACCTAGTATTTCTTATTTAGACCTTTCTATTAATCATGAACAAAGTTAATATGAATGAGAATAGGTTTTTTATGGATGGGCTAGAGTAAAATAGGGAGGATGGAAAGTGTCAAGTATGGTTAGGATGTGGAAAACGCCACCTCTACCAAATTCCTAATAGTACAAACTGACTTGAGAAATGATGATGCATCTAAAGGAAAATTTTGTCACCCATATTACGAAGAGGCAAAGAATAAAACTATAATGTTATGAAAAGTTATTAAATCCAATTCAATAATTACCACTTTCATGATTGACTCGAAAGATATAACACCACATCCAATTACAAGATCTATGCATGGAATATCAAATAGGGCATTACAAAAACCATAATGTACCATCTATACATGCATCTATCATCTAAGGAGTGAGGGAGGAGCTTTGATATACCAGAGATGGGATAGCACAATCACACATCTAAAAGAAGAATTGAGAGAATTCTCTAAGTCTGGAGAACATGAGCAAGAAAATTCACACAATCAACAACATAACACCCTTCTGAGGATGCTTCTATGGTAGTTAACACTTATGGGAAAACACCCCCAAAATCGCCAAATTTTTCCAAATATATGTCTAACAACATTGGTTTAAAGCACTTGGAAAAACTCTCTGCCAAAAAGCAACATAAGGGTCACAAGGAGACTAGGTTATGACTTTGAAATCAACTACAAGAAAGGAAAAGAAAATGTGGTGGCAAATGCACCTTCTAGGAAAGAAGATGACACAAAAGGCTTACTTTGTGTTATTTTCATTCTACAAGCTAACTAGGTGAAATAAATGTTGGAAAATGTAACTAAGCTCGGTCTTCATAATTAATATTGTATATATTCTAAAAGAAAAATATGTAATTTTGAAAGCATGGGTTTCATGCTCTATTTTATTTTGTTAACTAGGTCTAGCATGTTCTTCATGCTCTAGGTAGTAGGGACTATTGATTCTATATTGTCCATATCATTTGTATAAGACCCTTATGGGCACATTGTATCGAGAAAAAAAACATTAAAATTGATTTTTAAAGTGTCATTTATGGACTCCCAACACCAAGTTGGCCTAAAATAGGCCTATTCGACCTCACCAAATGAGTATATATTGAAGATGAATTCGACCTATTGTGATCATCGATCAGTCAAGTTCAATCTGCACCTAAAACTAAAGCTAATAAAGTGTGAAGGCAAGAGAAGAAAAAGGAATCTAAAGCAAAGAAGAAAATGTCTGAATTTTGTCCTAAACTAGCTCAAACGTGTGAGATTTCTGGGGATTCATGGAAGTTGCAGGGCCGAAGATTGCAGGGTGAGTTTCAATCCTGAAGTAAGGGGCCGAAACCTTGTCCATTGCAGATTGGAATAACCTTGAATCTCGTTGACTTTACTCCTTGAAGTAGATACTTTGAAGGAAGGATCTTGACTCTCGTTGACTTTGACTCCGTGAAGAAGATACTTTGAAGAAAGGAAGAACCTTGACTCTCATTCACTTTGACTCCTTGAAGAAGATACTTTGAAGTAAAAGGAAAATTTGGAAGGCTGACTTGGTGTTTGGTGGAAGTCCTAGTCTTGTATTGGTTGTCTCATTTTGATTTGGTTCCATAAGAAGAAGAAGAGTTTGATTGGGTTTTCCCAGAGAAGAGGGGTTTTAGCCCTGGCTGAGAGCCTACATACTGTTGTCCTTGTGATCTTTATGTTCTTTTGCTTTGATAGTTGCTTGATGAAGAGAAGATAAAAGAAGATAATATAAAATTGTCACAAGCTATTATCAAAGTAACAAAAAAAAATCTGCCTTTCTATTTTCTAACATGATATCAGAGCTAAGGTAAGAAAGGTAAAAGGTGTTGAAATATGTAACTAGGTTCAGTCTTCATAATGTCTTATGTACTCTTGATTTTATGTATTTGATGTAAACAGAAAGAAAATTATTATTATTATTTTTATAGCAGGGGTTTCATGCTCGAGGTCAATTTATTTATAGGTCAAAGCACCCATTGTGTTCTTCTAGGATTTGTCATGAAGTCAAGAAGTCAAAGGAGTCATTGCTATATGTAATAGATGTTGAAAAATGTAACTAGTATCAGTCTTCATAATTGTCTTTGAGTCATGATGTAATGTATTTGTCCAAAGTTCAAACAAAGAAAAAGAAAATTTATTATAAAAGAAATTGACTTATTAAAGCATGGGTTTCATGCTTGGGTCAATGGCTTTTAGGTCAAAGCCTCCATTGTAGGCTTCTAGGGTTTATGCCAACTGTCCTTGTCTTTGTCAATATGTAGAAGACCCTTCTTGGGCTTCATCTATCAAAGAAGAGATTTATTTTGATGTAAATTAGCTCATTTAGGCTGCCTCCACCAAGTCAACCTCAACCTGGACAAGTCGGCCTAATTGAGGGGCGGAAACTACTATATAAAGGCAACAACTCGACCTCATTTGAATCATAACATCAACAAGTTCAATCTACAAATGTTGGGGCCAAAAAAAGGTGTGAAATTCAAGGAGGAAAAAAGAAACCCTAGCAAAGAAGGTGGTCTTTATCAAGCATAAGAAGTTCAAATTCTCTCCCTTTATCTCACACATGCAAAGTTGTTGGGTTGCTGGAAGTGCCAAAGTTGCAGAACTGTGGCTAGGTCGAAATTCTGGAGTTGCTGGGGGACGAAATTCTGGGTTGTTGTTGGGTTCTCGTTGCTGGACAAGAAGAGACTACACAAGTTTGCTTAATCATATTGGAAGGTTGACTTGGTGGAGGAGGAAGGTCTTTTGGTCGGGTTTAAGGTCTTGGTCTATCTCAATTTGATTAGTGGAAGAGTCTGACTGGGTTTTCCCCTAGAGAGGGGTTTTCGCTCTGGCAAAGTGCCTACATCTGGTGTCCCTGTTCTTCATGTTTTTTATTTGATAATTGCTTGATGAAAATAACATAAAAGAAGAACAAGAAGAAGATGATAAGAATACAACAATAACACAAGTAATTATCAACATAAGAAAATATTTCTGCTTTTTTATTTTCTAACATGGTATCAGAGCTAAGGTGAGAAGGGAAGAAAAAGGCAACTTGAAGATCTATTGAGGAAAAGGGGATCAAAGAAAGGTCATTAAGGAAAAAGATTATATAACAAGAGAAGCCTACTATCTATAGAGACTATGTCTACTACAATGAAGGGAGAAAACAAACTAGAAGGAGCCTCCAACTACAAGGCATGAAAAAAGAGGATAGATCTTATCCTCACTGAGCACAAAGTTTTGGATCATGTTCAAGGAAAAGACAAGAAATCCACAGATGATGAAGGAAAGGAGAAGTTCAGAGAAACCAAAATCTTGCCCATGAATCTGATAGAAAATGGAGTAAAGGACAACCTAATTCCATACATATCCAACGTAGACTCTACTCAAGAAATGTATGAAGCGCTCTACAACTTATTTACCATCAAGAACATTGGTCAGATAGATAGCCTAAAGAATGAACTAAGGACAATAAAGATGACAAAAGATGAAATTGTGTCATCATAATTTGTAAGGATATCTAGAATAAGAGATGAACTTAAAGCAATAGATGTTGTACCAAAAAAAGAACTCGTAATTGTTGCTCTTCTAGGTCTACCAAAATCTTGGAGTGCTTTTGCATTAGGAATCAGCAGTTGGGAGGATGCTTCAACTTAAAACAAATGTGGAATGCATGCAATCAAGAAAAAGCCTGAATATCATTAGTAAACAACAAGGAGGAGGATGAAGAAAACACCTCTAATGCATGTTACCCACCATTTTGTGGATGATATTGTTAAGTTTAGGTATGTTCTATGCTTAGAGCAATTTATTTCAATTTCACAATTAGCTCAATATCTTTTCCAGATTAACAATCACATCAGCATTAAAGTAAACTGCAGATAGAACATAAACATAAATCGTAGAAGACAAGCCAAGACAAGAGGACACAAGATGTGGCGCCAGCCAGGAACAAACCCCAATGTGGGGAACCCTTGATCAATTCTTCTTGTATGTTCTTCAATAGTTCAGCAGAGAGAGAGATAGTACGTTTACAACAGAAGTCAACACTTTGACTTATCTAGATAAGAGCATAGATCATCTCTAAGAAGATGATACATGAGATCAGTTGAAGACATGCTACTTCAACTGAATCTCCAAGGTGACTCCTTCACCTATCGTTGTGCTACATTTCGTCATCATGCTGCACCCATCATCACTATGATGCATCTCATCACGCTTCATTAATCATGATTGTACCCATCACTATATTGCATTATGTGCCATTGTTGCACCATGTTGCCATACTGACCTATGCGTTGGCTGCATCTTGCTTGCTTGTTGTCCCTAGCATGCTTGTTGTTGCAACTTGCATGCTAGCTATCCCTTGCATGCTAACTGTAACATTGCATGCTTGGTGTATTTGCTGCTAAGTACCATACAACTACCCCAATGTTAGTTAGTTGTCCCTTGCATGCTGCTCTCCTTCGGAGACAGATGCTCTGGCTGTTCCGTCAGTTTCGGCAATTTCAGTTGTTCCCGGCAGTTCCAGCAATTCCAGTAGTTCCAGCTATTCCCGGCAGTTCTGGATTCTACCCTCTGCATCAGCTTTCTCGGCTGTTCCAACAGTTCTGGCTGTTCGCGACAGTTCCGGCTATTACCGGCAATTTTGGCTATTCCCAACAGTTCCAGCAGTTCTGGCTTTTCCCGGCAGTTCCAGCAATTCTCAGCAGTTCCAGCTGTTTCAGCAATTCCCTGCAGTTTCGGCTTCTACCCTCTGCGTCAACTTTCCCAACTGTTCAGGCAGTTCCGGCTATTCCCGGCAATCCCGACAGTTCTAGCAATTTCGGCTTTTCCCGACAATTCCGACTATTCTGGATTCTGCCCTCTGGATTAGGGCAGCGTTATCCCTTAGGATCTCTCCTACTAAAACCCAAAGACAAGTAGAGAGGAAGAGATCCCAAGTGTGTTGAAATGACTTGAAGGCCACCTCTATTTATACTAAAACGTTGTGCACAAGTGGGGTTTATTTGGTTGCTGGCCAACATTGATGAATTATCCCATAACACAAATAAATTCATATCTCCATGAATACTTATCGGAATCAGATGATCTTTAGATCAATCCTACACCTCTCGATGAGAGGGATCCAAGAAAAATATCAAGTTCCATTAATAAGATGACCCACATGGAGTTTGGCCCTAGTTGCCAATTTTAACACTCCCTCTTAACTAGGGAGAACTCCATCCGCTGATCCATATGTCTGACTGTACTATCTCTGCCATCAGTGCCTTGCACTGCTCTGCTCTGCTTTGATCTGCTCTGCTGAACCATGAAGAAGAAGAATTGATCAAGAATGTCTCATACCATTCTCTACTGACCCAAAGTCAATTTCATTTAAAGAGAGTGTGTCACATCACTCTTACTGGACCGAAGTCAGTTTTATTGATCCCAGATCAGTATCACAAGAGAGTGTCTCAAACACTCATACTGATCCCAGATCAATGGAGGTCATCCTAGCATAGGGAGTACGGTAAATACATCGATGTGTTCATCAATAGTACTACTATGGTCCCTAACCCCATTTCCCTGATCATTGATCAGATGAGAGGTACTTCCCATGAGTCCCAAACTGCATGGGTAGGATGCCTCGACAGGAGAACTAATCATCTTGTCCACAGGAGAACGAATCATCCTGCCCCACAGTCGCCGAGGGAGAACTAATCGTCCTGGCCCACAGGAGAACTAACCATCCTGTTTCACAGTTGCCACGGGAGAACTAATCATCTTGGCCCACAAGAGAACTAATCATCCTGTTCCACAATTGCTACGGGAGAACTAATCATCCCATCCCACAGGAGAACTAATCATCTTGTTCCACAGTTGCCACGAGAGAACTAATCATCCTATTCCACAGTTGCCACATGGGTATCACAGGGGAAGGTTGAACATGTCATCTTGTAAAAGCGCACCACCAAGGGAGGGTGAGTCGTCCTGTGGTCGTATGTTGCTGCAGTAAGTACCCCAAGCCCTCTAGAGCTCCCAGAGCTCTATGCATGCAACATGCAGGAACCTTATAAGAAGGTCTCTCAACGAATCCAAGTCGTTCAGGAAAGTCACAGATTTGACCTTTCCCTGGGGCTTTCACAAAATGTCTGCAACCTGTACATCAGTCTCAATGCGATGGAGCCTCCTCACTCATTAACATACCATATCCCAGATAATTCAGTATCTGATGTCTATCTGCTGGAGCAATCATCGAATATGGGATTCCTCAACAATCGAGTCCCCCCTCTAGTTGTCACAGAGAATCACAGTAGTATTCATCATGTGTACAAACAGCTTACTTAAGAGTTTCTGCAACCATGCAGCTTCACACGAGATCATACTCGTAACTATGTATTCGGTCTTGGCGGTGCTTATAGCAACCGACTTCTGCTTCCTGCTCATCCATGATATCGAAGCAGAATCCAAAAAGAACCATCACTGAGAAGTGCTCTAGTGATCGTCCACACTACCTGCCCCGTCAGCATTCGAATAATCATGCAGTTTCATATTTCCGGCAGTGTATCTCAATCCATGAGAGATTGTACCCCGAAGATATCTTAGAAGATTCTTGGCACCAATCCAGTGAGGCTCAACCAAATATGAGCTCACCATGCTAACTGCAAAACATATGTCCGGAGGGAAGTTCACCAAGAACATCAACGCGAATGAGTTTATGAAACTCAGAGGCATTTCCCAAATCTGGTCCGACATCACTACCATATAACTTCTTAAAGTTAAGATCCTCGAGGTAGTCACAAGCTTGTAGTTTATCATTCCACATCCGGAATCCAACTCCCTCTTACTTCTACAAATGAGAGGGTCTACACCTGTTAGAAATAGGTCGTCCTCATAAGGTGTTGGTATGAGAGGTCTATCATCCACAACCTTCGAGTAATGGTTTGGATCGGTTTCACTCCTAGTGAATCTCAGCTTCATCAGACAGTGATCAATCCTCTCATATTACGCCCGGGGTGTTTTGTTTCAAGCCATAGAGGGCTTTCTTCCACATGTATACATGAGATTCCCGATCATGAATCTCAAACTCCTCAAGTTGTTCCAAACCTGTGGACCTGCTACATGAGGGGAATGGTCCCCTTATAAGATTTTCCTTCGGTACATCTCAAACATGTACCTTCATGCTCTTCTTGAATTCAAGCATCCCTATCACCATCTGACTCACATCGGGTAGGGCCCCATAGGTAGACCTCCGGTGTTATAGATGTGATATGTCAATTGACATGATCCCCAATGGACCATCCTGCAACTTGATACAAATAGCTAACCCTGAACCCATGAGAAAAGGCATCTTTGAAAAT